>OZJO01017620.1:0-20206 GCA_900406225.1 Acrobeloides nanus | reverse complement strand
CCCCCCCCCCCGCATAAAATTACCTCCAAGGGGATCATTTTTAGAAAAATAAATTTTTTAACTTTTATAGCTCTCGGTTTTGGTATCGCTGCAGCAAACACTTTTCATAAATACCATCCAGATTTGCCGACTCCGCGACCATGGTCAAGAAAAGACCATCAAGAGGTTTGAAAAATTGTCGAAATAATTTTTAACTTTCAAACCTAGGGTTACGAGTTGCATTGCGTCTCTTCCGTAGCTGAGTGGTTAATGGCAGCTTTGCATGTTGGCTTTCTTCTCTCATACTCAAGAGATTTCGAAAAGATTCGTGTTGAGATGGGTGTTCAACCACTCGTCGCACATCTTGACCAAAGTCCGATTTGGCGTTCGCTATCCGATCTCTCGACATCACCTTAACTTGCCAAAAAAGCTGCTCCTCAATTTTCCATTAATCTCACAACAAAAATTGAGCCAATAATTTTTTCTGCACACACTCTCCCTGTATGTATTTTTGATAATTTCGGGTTTTTAATGTAAATAAAGCTATGATTCGTTGTCGATCTTCATTTTGTCAAAATAAACTTAAGGCAATTACAGGGGTGATTTAAAAAAATGAGATTTTTTTTCAAAAATTCCCAATTTTTTTAACACGGGGAAGGCCGATTGTGTAACCGAAACGTTTTTTGAACCAGAATTGTGTGCTGTATACAGTGGTGAAAAAAATTTTTTGATAAAAAGTCGATTTTGTCGAAGGCAAACAAGATATTTTGATTGGGGAATCGAATCCTCGATCTTTTATTGCCAAAGTCAGGCGTATTACCACTGAACTATGAAGGACAAAATTTTCATTTTTAAGATTCAATTAAGTCTCAATAAATTTTTATAAATTTTTTGAAACCAACATTTTCAAAAATTTTTTCACCTTAAAACAGTTTTTTGGTGCTATGAAAAGGTATGATGTAGGCAAACTACTGTGATATTATTGGCCTTTGTGCGTGGAATTATGTCATTTTGTTTTATTAGCTGTGATATATTTGGTATCTGCGACATTGTTTAATTTAATTTCTGTCGCGGCTTTATATAGCCGTATATAAATGTTATCATGGGGCAAAAGTTCGGGGATACTTTTTTTGATTTCTCGATAAGGCTATATACAGCCGCGACGAATTAGCCCATTTTCGCTTCAATACACATGCCTCTTCACTGAATCAGGGAAGCGTTTTCAAGCTCCGGCAATGTGCACAATCTATTCCTCGCATAGAAAACCCCTATAGGGTTATTTTTGTGAAAATTAAGCAACTTGAAAGTTTTTGAAAAAATCGCAAATTCTCATTTGTTGAATCATCTTGTAGAAAAATATTTTATTATTTAATTTATACTAATATAATATAAAAAAGAAAATATAAATCTCCCGTGTTCCACAACTGTTGTACCATTATGGTTTAGTAATAGAAACTTTTTTGGCTGAAAATCCGATTAGTAGAAAGTTGGGTGCTGTCCACCTTTTTAGGGACCCCCAACGATCATGGTTTGGGGATCGGAAAACTTTTTTGCCACAGAATTTTGTAAAAATAACTTTTCTAAAGGTAATTTTATGCGTGAAATCGATTGCGCGCATCAAAAAATATTTTGACCACATCTAGACTCTCATTTCTGAGCTTTTCGATAATTTTTGGCCAATATAAGAGCAGCAAAAGTTCAAAAATGAGGGTCTAGATGTGGTCAAAATATTTTTCTAATGCGCGCAATCGATTTCTCGCATAAAATTAATCCTAGAAAAGTCATTTTCACAAAATTCTGCAACAAAAATTTTTTTGACCCCCGAACCATAGTCGTTGGGGTGGACAGCATCGAAAGTTGTTTACTCTAACTAGTTGAACTTATCGAATTTGAGCCAAAAAAACTATACATGGGCAGGGGTGTGTGGCACACTCCGAAATTTCGAGGAAAAAAATCATAATTTTTATTTTGACCACTTCTTATTTTTGGTCAGCCACACACCCCCTTGCTCATGTATGAAAAAAATAAAACAAGTAAAATTAAACTGAGACCGCGTATTTCAACACTGGTATAAAAAGTTTTTCACAGAATGAAGAATTAATATGAAGAATAATAATAAATTTAAATAAAACCTTTTTTCAAATAAAAATATTTACATTTGAATCGTTGTTTTGATTCGAAAAACTAATTAAGTAGGCAAGAATTTGAATAACAACACTATGGAAAAAAAATACTTGCTATTAGTCTATGAACTTGTGCCAGTCTGACCTTACAGGGTGAGCCAAAAAACTCGTACTTTGTGTTTGTTGGCTCACCCTGTATGCTTTAAAAAAAGTTTTTTCTTAGAAACTTTTTCTAATAGAATCATTCTTCTATTTTCGTTAGAATCGTTAAATAGCAAGCATATATAAATAAAATATAGCCTTTTTACGGACGAATCATCGATCAACTAGAATCATTATTATGAGGTTATACAGCTATAGAACAAAAAAATACCAGCATAAATAAAAAGAAAATAGAACCAGCAATTTTCGACTGGCTTCGAGAAAAATTGTGCTAAATATGAGGCTATTTTTAGCTAGAATGAGTGGAAAAGCAACTACCCTGTCAAAGGTCAACAACAACACAGATAGCAAAAAATAGGAAAAATGTAATAATAAAAATCTATGAGTACATACAATATAGCTTAAAGGACCAGTCCGGTAGGAAAAAAAGTTGTCATTTTTGTGTATTCAGAAAGTTCATGAAAAATGGAGCATTTTTTGTTTTTACGACACCCTCTAAATTGTTGTAGATTTTGAGAAAATTGCGTTTGAAATTTTGAATTTGTGTACATGTTTTCGTTGTAATACACAAAATTTCAAAAATCGTCAACTTCAAACATAATTTTCTCAAAAACCACAACGATTCAGAACATACCGTAAAAACAAAACATGCTCCATTTTTCATAAACTTTTTGAATAAACACACAAAATGACAACTTTTTTTCCGATCCGACTGGTCCTTTAACCCAAAAATGGACATCAAAAAATATTCTTTTTAGTATATTGCCAAGGCAGTGAAGCTTACATATCATTACCGGATAAATTTGAATCGCCATCCAGCTCGTCTTCATGCCCCGGAGCTTGAATATGAAGATCATCATTTGGTTGACAAAATAGCTCATTGTACTGAGGTCCGGCGCTTTCAAGATAGCCCGTCGGTGCGTGTGCTTCCGCATAACCCGTAAACAAGCATGGTTGAGATTCCGAATAGTCGTAGCTAGGCGTGGATTTCTCTTCGTTAGTGAGGAAGATCATTCCACGAAGACGCCAACCATGTGCATTTGGACCGAAACGATACACTAGTCGGCGACCATTAACAGGTAGAAGGACTTTTGTATTATAATAGTACCTAAAATTGCACAATTAGGCATTGAATTTTGTTTGATAGTTTGGAGTTCTTCCCCCTGAGGGATGTAATCACCAGGATTCCAAAAACTGATACTTTTTTGAAGTAATTTTATGGAAAAATATCCTTTAAAGGCTTAGGCTTAAGCTTAGGCGTAATCTTAGGCTTAGGCCTAAGCTTAAGCCTAAGGTTAAGCCTAAGCCTAAGCTTAAGCTTAAGCTTAAGCTTAAGCCTAAGCCTAGGCTTAGGCTTAGGTCTAAGCCTTTAGAGGATATTTTTTCATAAAATTTTCTTCAAAAAAGTATCAGTTTTTGGAATTCTGTTGATTGCGTCTCTCCATCGGAGCTCTTCTCCCCAGGTGGAAGAGCTCCGATATTTTTGTTAAAACTGACCTAGATCAGCGGCAAGAGCACGTGTAAAATAATAGTATATATTAATGAATAGGAGATGCTATTAGCTATGAGTTGGAGAGAGAGAGTAACATGGAAATGTGTGTAGAAGAAAGTTAGAATATAACATATTAGCATTGAGCGAAGAGGGAGTTTATGACATGTTTTCATGTTGATCCATCTGCAAAGAGCTAGCCACGAGTAATGGCGGAGCACACCAACCATGTGCACCAGGGCCAAATTTGTAGACAAGCTTTTTGGGATACAGTCCTGTTTTGGGTACGGGTACGAGAATTTGTTTCTCGTAATAGGTTCTAAAAATTTCTAGTTTGATTCCTTGTATTGGACATGCGATTAAATGGTATCATGCGATTCATGTTATGAAACTTGAACTGTCACGGCGTACCAAAATGATCTAAAAAACTGGCATGCACCTAAAATTCAAAAAGGATTATGATTTTGTATTCAGCTCATCAAGCGGATCAAAACAAGTGACCCGCTTGATGAGCTGAATACAACGGCGTAAGCCTGTTTGAATTTTATTTTAGGTGCATGCCAGTTTTTTAGATCATTTTGGTACACCATAAACTAGGAATCAAGTTGAATTAGATGAGTTTGGAATTACCTCATAGCACGGCTGAGTTTTTCATAGGTCATCTTTTTGTTGTTTTTCTTTTCGCCCCATAGACGAGCTAATCGTTCAGATTCTACAATACGAAATACACCTTGATGTGGGTCTTCCCATCTAAAATGAAAAAATCATCACCCGTATAGCATGTTTTGAAGCTATTGTCGATCAGAGAGGGGGTTACTCCAGGATCAAAAATCAAAAAAAATTTTGATTTTTGACCCTGGGTGACCCTAGGGTTTTTCGTTTTTTGACCCTGGGGTGACCCCTTTGATTCATACTATAGCTCCCATGTTTTTTGTCTTACCTAACGACCGATGGACATGTGCTGGGGTCTTTCAACGCTTCACGAATAAACTCCCATAGCTTATTGCCTTTTGTGTGTTGGGAGCGTTTTCTCGGCCGACCGTCCTTATTCCGCTTGATTTTCATGCTAACACCATGCAATAATGAGCTCTCAGTTGGACGAGCTAAAAAAATTGGCTTTGTTTTTGGGGATCATATGATGGAAAAAAACCTACATTCTCGGTATTCGCTTGTAGATGGTACACCCTCTTCGCATTTGATATTTGCTATTGGAATGGGCAGTCTCATTTGTGGTTGTATTGGCGACATCTTTTGCAATAGTGCTTGTTGTGGGAATGCCATATTGTTGGCGAAAGGTGACCGAGGTGATGCAGCTGCTAGTAGCCCATTCAGCGTTTGAGAAGAATTTTGTGATGGCGGGCATAATAGGTTGAGAGAGAGTGTCTCCGAGTTTTGCTCTCTGTTCGAAGTAGATGGGCGCTGGTCGTCTTCTTTATAGGTTCGCATCCAATCATCGATGCATGTGTCATCTAAACAGCTAATTTAGCCAAGAAAGGGATAAAAGAAAAGGGATATGAGGTATAAGACAAGAGAAGGGGGAAAAGGGGTACCAGGTATAAGACAAGAATTAAGAAAGAAAAAAATGAAGAATACAGATGTGTTACAAGCTCGAAATTTGCCATATGAAATTTTCTTGCTTTTTGTATTTTTAATGTTTTCGTTGTAATACACAGACGAAACTTCTCATACAATTATCTCAAAAACTACAACGATTCAGTGGGTGTCGTAAAAACAAAAAATGTTCCATGTTTCATGAACTTTCTGAATATATGGTAACTTTTTTCCCCGAGTAGACTGGTCCTTTAACTTGTTTCTTTTTCAATCGAGTTATGTGGGCAGAATAAGTTTCTCCGCCAAATGACCAAAAAAAGTTGTTCGATAAAAATGTTGTTGTTCACTTTAAACTGGCGTTTTTGATAGAATTCATGGAAGTTTCCGTCTCCCACACCATTTCTTCCTAACTCTCTCAATGATTAATTTAATTCACTTCTATTTTTGTCGACTTGTTTTGTTCTGATTATGATCTATGAAGTTAAATTCGTTGCATGGAGTATAAATATAGTGTGTAATCCTGCGTTATTATCCACTTGATCCCTCAAAGTATCCTCCAAATTGTTGAACACACAACTTTGTGTGTTGTTATACACACAAATTTTGCAAACTCTTTTCCAATTGCATCCTTAACATCATTCGATCGACTAATATAAATTAGCTTTTATGCACACACAATCATATGTATTCTATTCATGTTTTTAATCTGTTGTCATTTTCAACAACATTCCGTCCATCTCTTGTGTAATTGAAATAAAATTCTTATTAACATGCATGGCCATATATTATCCCGCACTTTGTGTGAATACTTGGGACGGATAAAAGATGTAAACAACTAGGACGACGACACATAACGATTGGCAGGAAGCGGGGAAGCAGAGAAGTGGAAATGATGGACGAGAGGCAGACAAGAAAAGTGAAATTGATCTTTGAAACGAAGTGTTGAAGACAAAAATTCGATGCGGAAATATTTTCGTTGACTTTCTATTTGTAACTTGTTGAAGGTAAAAAGTTAAACGTCACACAGGTAATGACCAGAAACGAAACGAATACCAAATAAATAATTCGATTCGTCAAAGTTGAAAGTAGAGACAAAATGAAGATGAACCGTATCTTTCTCCTAATCGAATGACAGATCGATATGTTTTTTTGAAATTGGGTGGAACATGCAAACATACTTGGCAAAAGTAAAATGATCTACGTAGTAAAAGAAAAATGATCTATAGATTTTTTGGGAATAATATGACTCGTTGCGTGGAATAAAAAAGGCCAGACAAATAGGATTTTGCAAAATTTATCCTGCAATGTTTACTTTGTTATTTTAGTGCATCCGACTGAAGAAAATAAGTGTATAGACAGATTTTGTAGACAAGCCAAGCGTCGTAATTATGAGTCGAGGGGGAGGGGAGTTGTAAAAAATTTCCCCAAACATGAAACTTTTTGAAAAAGGCTTTGATTCCGCTACCTTTGGAATCGAAGCCGAGACCACTACCACTAAGCCATTCTAATGAAACTTTAGAATTTGCTTATTATTGCACATGTTTTTTTACATATGAAAAGTATAAATCCTTTTTCACGTTTTCTCAAAAAGTGCAACTTTTTTGCGCCAATTTTTATAGTCAACCCCTTAAATAAATATCGAGTTGCTAATTGTTTTTCTGCTATTTTCGATGTAAATCTAGTTGGCACTTTCTACTTAAAAACAGAAATTCATATAAAGACATGTATTAAACATGTGAGTCAAGTTGCCCAGGCAACGAAAAGTTCCCATATTCTAAGCTATGGCTTGTGCGTGCTCAAGCGGAAGTCCTCCTTTCCAAGGTCTCGAGATTCTAATGCGAGTGAATAGAGGCAACAATCAAAGATACCTTAATCGAAAACGCATTTCCTGCCCACGCCTTGAATCGGAGTTATATCTCTCTCTCCAAAAAAGGAAAGTGAAATCGAAAATTAATTCTCTCGGATATGATCATCAATCTCCTTCGGGCGTCGAAATCAGTAGAAAAATTTGAATCCGTCGTCTAGCTCTAATGATGATTGATCAGAGGAATTCAATCGCCCCGATATACATGTGAGTAGGTGTAAACCTAGTGCTATCAGATGCTTTTTAACAAACGTTTTAATATCCAAAATTTCGTCCTACATGGTTCAGTGGTAGTGATCATGCGAAAATGGCAACCCTAGGTGCCCCCTAATTTTGAGCCGATGAGTAAGTGGTTTGGGGGAAGAGGCTCCTCCTCCTTGCCTACGTATGCTAGTGATAAGAATTGTTGGGTAACATTGCAAAACATCCAGAAACACGGCGCACAAAAGTTATAAAAAATTGAGCCGGGACATTTGACCATCTTCATGGTCAAATGGTTAGGACTCAACGATTGCATTTTTTACACGCAGGTTCGAATCCCGCTTGCTTCCAATTGTTTTTAACTTTTTTCCTTTTTAGTTTTTTAAAAAGAAAGATGGAATTTTTTATAGCTCGTCAAGACGAATAAAATGAGACCAAAATTATTGAATTTGAACAATGTTTTGGGTTATTGAAACGAAAACCCTGATTCATGTTTTCGTTTTAATAACCCAAAACAGCGTTCAAATTCAATAATTTTGGTGTCATTTTATTCGTCTTAGCGAGCTGTAAAAAATGCCGTCTTTCTTTTTTTTAATCTAAAAAGGCAAAAAAGTTAAAAACAATTGAACGCAAGCGGGATTAGTGTAAAAATTGCAATCGTGACGTCCTAACCATTTAACCATGAAGATTTCCGACTCATTTTTTATAACTTTCGTGCGCCGTGGACAAAATAGGGTTTCTAATCGTTCTTTCATTAGATATTCACACAAACAAATGCAAGGTTAATTGCGTATACTTCCTGAAGAAATTCTACTTCCATTTTCGCATTTAGTGATCGATTAATGATGATAAGGAAATGAGAAAAAGAATCTTGTGTGTGGAAGTCGTACGAAAGAGGAAAGAAGGAAGAAAACACGTCTCCCAAACAACGAAGCGGATCTTTTTTCCCTTTACGATAACAAGAATGAATGTTCAAAAATAGACAAAGGAAATGTTAAAAAAAAAGTACAGGGTGAACAAAAAAAATCGTACTTTGGCGTTTTTTGGTGAAAATTTTTCAAAAAATTTTTTTCAAAAATCACCTTTAAGGGGTATTTTTATGCGAGAAATCGCATAAAAATACTTCTTATAGGATATTTTTTGG
Source organism: Acrobeloides nanus (assembly GCA_900406225.1). Taxonomy (NCBI): domain Eukaryota; kingdom Metazoa; phylum Nematoda; class Chromadorea; order Rhabditida; family Cephalobidae; genus Acrobeloides; species Acrobeloides nanus. Next base: position 11,693 of record OZJO01017620.1, on the reverse strand, counting down.
CTTAGGCTTGGGCTTAGGCTTGGGCTTAGGCTTAGGCTTGGGTTTAGGCTTAGGCTTGGGCTTAGGCTTAGGCTTGGGTTTAGGCTTAGGCTTGGGCTTAGGCTTGGGTTTAGGCTTAGGCTTGGGCTTAGGCTTAGGCTTAGGCTTAGGCTTAGGCCTAAGCTTGGGCTTAGGCTTGGGCTTAGGCTTAAGCTTAGGCTTAGGCTTGGGCTTAGGCTTGGGCTTAGGCTTGGGCTTAGGCTTAGGTTTAACCTTAGGCTTAGGCCTAGTCTTAAGCCTAAGGTTAAAATTACTTCAAAAAACATCAGTTTTTGGAATCCTGTTGATTGCGTCTCCCCAGGGGGAAGAGCTCCAAAAATTTTTTAAATTTTCGCCAAAAAATTACCAAATGGTTTTTTGCTTATCCTGTAATAATTACCTGAAATGAGTTTTCGAAATTCGACGTAAATCAGAGATCCATATTTCGAGTCGCATTCTCTGAAGCGTTGCTCGTTCATTAGCATGAGTAATGGGCCACTGCACTTGGCGAAGCCATTCACGTTGAAGTCCTCGAAGGGAATATCGTTTCGACGTGCCACGCTGACTAGCCATGCAATAACATCTTCGGTGCTCCACTCATGCGGCTCTTTGCCGCGGAACCGCTTGATGTCGATCCGCTCATTTTGTGGAATCGGCTTGAACTGTGTGCTGGTAAGTGATGGGCGAAGTGCTGGTCCAAGATGGTCTTGAAGGATTTTGCACATAATACTCGGGTACAATGCCGAGACTGCAGCGGCTGCTGCTTGGCTCATTTGCGACTCGACTTGAGTCTGTTGCTGGAGTTCTTGGATTGAAGAAGGTGATGGGAGATGAATCTGATTCTCCAAGGTTGACTGAATTTGTTGTTGCAATTGGTGTTGCTGTTGTTGTTCTCGTTGGTTCACGAGTTGCGACAAAAGTGGCAAAGTTCCGTGGAGTTGCAACGACGGATGTTGGAGAACAGGGAAGTTCGGTTGGGGTAGTCCACCGACCAGTTGGAATGCACTATGTTGACGAGATGGGGGCAAGTTGGTTGGTGAATTTTGGGATTCAATTGAGGATAGGATCGTCGCGGCGTTCGGAGTATACGTACCCGGTGAAGATTGGGCCGTGGATGAGAAACAGCTGGTGCTGACCGCCGGGTTGGTGACACTCGCCACTAGATTGTTTGCCAAGGATTGCCCGAAAGAGGCTGTCGAAAGATTGTTGTTGGTCGTGCGCTGGGTGGTATTGTTGACAGAATGAGCGGACTGTGCAAGCACTGCGATCAATGCCTCCGTGGCACTGTTGTGACCAGGGAATGATGTTTGTGTTGTTGCGGAGCCGTTGATTTGCTCAGTGTTCAATAGCTGTTGGTTGAATTGTCCGGCCGTTTGAGTTTGCATGAGAAGTGGATTTGCTAGTTGAGAGTTCGAAACCAACGCGGCGAGGTATTCGGCGGCCTTCGACGCTGTGGTCGAGCCGAGCACTGAGTTTGGCAGTTGAGACGACGTGATGAAACCGGGCGAAGAATCTGCTGTAGCACTCAGCAGGAAATATGGTACCGACGAAGCAGAAAACGCAGACGCTGGAGGAGGACTTGAAGCAATTGCTGGACAAGCCGGTTCAATGCTGCTCCAGTTGATGAAATTTTTCATTTCGATCGCGCTACAAACTTGCGCGTTGAATAATGTGACAGGACAATAATAGAAAAGAATAAGCTTGAAAAGTGGCTTCTTTTACCGTATATGCACGGAAGTGTGTTACTTTTCATTCAGATTAATCATAGATTTATGGATAAAAGTACTTAGTAGATCTTTTGCCGAGAAAAAATTTTGTGTTTCTTAGCGGATAATCTCTAGCTCCTAAAAATATAAATAAACGTTTTACGTCAGTGGTAACACAACTCGACTCTCGAAAATGGACATGTTTTAGGAAAACGGAACACGCTAAACGTTATATGCCTCGAAAAGAATGAATGAGAAGTGTAATTTTATGGCAAATAAATATCTTGCGGGCATGGAAGAAAAAAATTTGGATACATTTGAAGGTCGACTTTTATCGCTTAGAAAAAAATTTTTTGCAGGTAGGATGTTCACGTCATCCTGTACATGTGTAACTGCACGAGAACCTGGGTACTTCTTTGCTGAATGCAAAGCAAATAACACGTGAATACTTCTTCAAATTTCCGGTATATTCTGTTATTTTAAGCTATTCTGAGCAACATTCAAACAAATTTTTTTTTGAAAAAAAAGTTGTCTAACAAGCTCGACTCAGGTGGGATTCGAACCCGAGATCCTTAGACTAGAATTGTAGTACTACCACTGAGCCAAGTTCATGATAAAAATCGCGATTTGTAATTTTGCTTATAATTTAACATGATTTTTTTTAAACTTTTTTTTCAAAATTCGACGTAAACCAGAGATCCATATTTCGAGTCGCATTCTCTGAAACTTTTTGTTGCTCGGAATAGCTTAAAATAAGAGACTATACCGAAAATTTGAAGGGGTGTTCCCGCGATAATAGGCGACTGCATTGAGGCGATTAATTCGATTTGCGGAACATATGAGCAGCAAAAACATTCCCCCCTCTCAAGACAATGGTGTTAATTTTTGCAAGATTTTGTACTCTAATAAACAACACATAAAGGACGGCACAGACGCAATACGACGTAATAAGAATGTTGAATAAGGAAAAATTATTTTTATAGATTTATAGTTGGATGCAAAAATATCCTAGAAAGCAACCAGAAGATCTATGACCATCATACGAAAAATTGACAATAAAAATTGGAAAAATAAGCGTTTTATCATCCTACTATTTATATTCGTCAACATTGACTTTTTTTGCAAGAAATCTTTATCAAAATTTTATCAGTTATTTTAATAAAATCTTAAAAGAGCTAGACAGATTCTCACGGGTTTGATTTGGAAATTTTTTGCAGAACTTCGAAAAAACATCAAAACTCAATTTTGCGTGTTATTGGGGAACCCTGTAATTAGAAAAAGTGCATGGGAAACCAGTAGGATTTTATAATAGCTTATAAAAGATATTTTAATGGAAAATTAAAATTTGTAGCGAACAAACAACGAAGATCTTGATTAGGTAGACATGTGAAAATAAATGGTAAGTTTTAATATCTTATATACACGCTTCCCTGAGCCTGATCAGTGAATTGGAGTGTGTGTATTGAAGCGATGACCAATTTTTGCTATAATACATCAATTTTTCTTTGATTTTTCTTTGAAATCTAAAAATTTTCGATTTTCGCTTCAATACACACACTCAGATTCCCTGATTCAGGGTTAGAGAAGCGTCTTCAAGCTTCGGGAATGCGCGCAATCGATTTCTCGCATAAAATCACCCCCAGAAGAATGATTTTGAGGCAGAAAACCGAAAAATTTCCGATTTTCGCTTCAATACACACTCCGATTCCCTGATTCAGGGAAGCGTTTTCAAGCTTCAGGAGTGCGCGCAATCGATTTCTCGCATAAAATTGTCCTAATAGGATCATTTTTTAAATTTTATTTTCGCTTCAATATACTGACCCTGATTCAGGGAAGCGTTTTCAAGCTTCGGAAATGCGCGCAATCGATTCCCCGCAGAAATTTATCCTCAGAAAATCTTTTTCAGACAGAAAATTTATATAAAAAAACATTAAACTTGTCGTGCGATCGTCAACCCCCAAATGGTAAACAGAACCAAAGTCTTGTTAATAGTAAATAGATTATGGTATAAACAAAGCAATCCTATTTTCATCGAAAATCAAAAATCTATCAATAACAGAAGTTTTGGATCAACAATTAAAAAATAGACGTTCTATTTTTGTCTCTTTTTCCGACACTACTCGCCAGTGCTCTCATCATCTAGAATCTATCTTCCAAATGAAGTGCGAATGAATTGAAATTAAGGGGCATTGGATTAAAAACGATTGTGTGGGAGTTTTGGCATTTTAGGGCTCGATATATAATCGCGAGAAGAACTTCATTTTTTAGTTTTGAACAGAATTGTTTAATTGAATCAGGGTTTTCGTTTCAATAATCCAAAACAATTTTCAAATTNGGCATTTTAGGGCTCGATATATAATCGCGAGAAGAACTTCATTTTTTAGTTTTGAACAGAATTGTTTAATTGAATCAGGGTTTTCGTTTCAATAATCCAAAACAATTTTCAAATTGGATAATTTTCGTCTCATTTTATTCGTCTCATATAGTGACGTATGTTAATGAAATTGATAAAAATGATAAATGTTAATGAAATTGATTTTTTTTATAGTTTTCGTTTCAATACACAGATCAAATTCAAATAGTGTCAATCACTTCGCTTCAATACACAAACACGCTTAAATTTTTCATGCAATTTTGTTTTGCAAATATCCCCGAAGGGTTATCGTGGAATTTACTTCCAACACAAAAAGTTGATCGCCCAACTTGAACTTTCAGTTTGAATAGATTAAATATTTAAACGTGTTTGTGTATTGAAGCGAAGGGATTGACACAATTTGAATTTGATCTGTGTTTGAAACAAAAATGATAAAAAATCAATTAAAATCAAAGATAAAAAATCAATTTTCACACCGATTTAAAAAATTCTGTTCAAAACTAGGGCTGAGCGTTTTGCGGGGTTTTGGAAACCCCGCAGCTGAGATTTCGTTATCGCGATATAAAAAGTTGCGGGGTTTCATCAAACCCCGCAAAACACTCAGCTGGCCGAGTTTTTTGCAATTTTCATTTCAATACACGGATCAAATGATAAACGCGACCGAACATCACAAAAATTAAATTAAAAGGAAAAAGACGAGTTGTAATGAAGAAGAGCAAAACAAGAAATAAAACCGAGATACGCGGAAGTTGAATCAAAACAAAGTCTGGCCCACCAAAAATCTATGAGCAGACGCGATCGAACATCAACAAAATAAAAATATTGCTAAAACAGAGATCGCTGCAAATTGTCGCAGGTTTTATTTGCCATCATAGACTCTCTCGAGTGACATGTCTATGCCAAGGAACTGGTGAATATAGAAAACGAAGAAAACGCCGATGGCGGAAGCGTTTCTGCATGAGGAAAAAAGGCGGCGTTGCCATCAACAGCAGGCCAAGTAGCAGGCAGTTGTTGCTTTCTTCTACTTCGAAGAGAATTTGTGCTCCAAAGTTTTCAATTCCTTTAGTTTTTCTTTTGGCTGTTGTCCACCGTGAGGCGTGTGACGAGTGCGTGGAGCAAGCAAGCGAGCGAGCAATCGAGAAAAGACAGATCCAAAAAGAACTAGAAAGGGAGGAGGGGGTCAATGAAAGTTTGTAGAGGACAAACTAAGGCGGAAGGAAACAGGAAGAAGAAGAAGACGGAAGGCGCCCGTATTCCCGTCGTTCTTTTTCCCTTCATCTCGTCAATTGAGGACGTCGAATGTTCGACAACGGTGGAAGCCGCCCGGCNAGGAAGAAGAAGAAGACGGAAGGCGCCCGTATTCCCGTCGTTCTTTTTCCCTTCATCTCGTCAATTGAGGACGTCGAATGTTCGACAACGGTGGAAGCCGCCCGGCGTCCGCACACTTACACAAAAAATTTAAAACCCCTTACACGTTCTTTTATTCACACACGTTCTTTTAGTCGCACACGTTCCCTGCGTTTCTCTCTCACTCTTTGTTTTTCCACTTTTCGCTCATGCACTTCTTTCTTTCTGTTATGTTACATGATGATGTTAAGAGAAAATTATTCGCTGCTGCTTGTTACTTCAGTCGATTCTCGAGAAAGAGAAAAGAGACGAATTGCTGTGTGGCTGATGCCAGCCAGCCAGCCTGCTCGGGAGAAGACGGCCCGCTCATTCATTCTCGCGACCTTCTCTGACCTTTCTCCGCATTCTCGCAAATCGACTTCCTCATTCGCACTATTTTCCAAAATTTTTTGCCCTCCCCGATTTGTTTTATAGCAAAAAAGTTGGTAGTTGACTCGAGCGAGCACGTGAGCACGGAAAATAGACTTTAACGACTGACAAAGGAACGAATGAACATCTTGTTCGCAGAAAAGCCCCCTAAGCATCGATGAAGGCAATGAAGAAGAAGGAAGTCCAAACATCATAATTGGGCAAAGGAAAAAAGCATGAACCGCTCGTAGCAGCAATTGGAAAATCGATATGAATCCCCCAGAGCATGTTTTTTTATGAGCGAGTTTATCACAAACTTTTGGGGATATTTGTTTAACCACGCATTTTCTTTTCAGCCAATCTTTAATCCCTTAGCAAAGTTTTGGCATATAAGTTTGGTATAAAAGCGGCTTCGAAGAATCAATTTTGGGGTTTATGTCAATTATCCTGATTGTTTCTTATACAGGAAGACTCTTAACCAGAATGTGTATTTCCTGTTAGAGCAGATATTCAAAGAAAAAAAATTAATATGGGTAGAATATGTTAGCATAATCATGGAAAATGTAGCAGGAGCCGAGCGCTCCGGCGCTCGCGGTTTCTCTGAACGGCATATTGATTTTCCCGACAACACGACCACATAGGGATGCATGTTGGCGAGAAAATCAAGCTCAATATATACTGAGCTTAATCTTCCCGCCAACATGCATCCCTGCGTGGTCGTGTTGTCGGGAAAAGCAATATGCCGCGCGGAGAAACCGCGAGCGCTCGGCTCATGCTACTTAGACATAATATTATATAGAAATACGAACAGGGTTGGAAAATAGAATTATCCGAATCCGGGGAAATTTGATAAATCTAGATTTAGCCGGTGAATTCTTTTTCCCCCAGAATTACAAGGTCGCGGGTTCGAATCCAGCTTGGAGCCAAATTGATTTTCGCTTCAAATGTGCACAATTTTGAATATCGTAAAAACATGTTAATTAAGTGCCAATAACACTTACGAAATTCAGAGGCTAATAACTTTTTTATTGCACCAATCGTTTCCTATGTTCGAGGACTCGAATGGTTATTAGCAGGTCAGAAAACAACGCTATATTTTCTTTTTCGCGTCAAAAAATGGAGTTTTTTCTTGTTGGAAGACACTTATCATGGTCAAAAAGTCGAAAATTTTTTCTCTTTTAAAATTAGTAAGCTAGCTCCCAAACTTCAAAGACCAATAATTACATTTTTTGGCCTAATTCTGTTTGCAGGTGAAAGAGGAATGTCTGAGAAAATTAACAAAAACTTTCAAGAATCTATTCCGCCCTTTGCACTTTTTAAAAGATATAGAGGTGGGAAGATCTTCCTTAAAAAGAATCCAATTGTTTTTGGTTTCTAAGTCGACTGGGTCTCCATTTAAAAGCATGAAATAACGAAGAACTCGTGCTAAAAGTAAAAAAAGTATAAAGCTGCAAAATTTGTAGCATCAACTATCAAATTTTTGCAGGAAATTCACAGATAGCTCATTTGTTATTCTGTGCACTAAACTTCAGTTACTGAAGTCGCAGTGCGGTTTATTAATTCATTTAGAAGAACAACTAATCCGGATTTAAAGCTCTTGAGGATTATCACAAGAAAATCTGTCGACGGAAGCGCCTGAATGGTGTGAAAAAAGGATCTCCTTTTAAGTGAATAGAAAACCTAAAACCGGAAATACATGTCCTTAACATGACAACATTGTTTTTGAGATATGAAAATGTAGCCTATTTGCATACGTAAATGAGTTCGCAAATTGTCCCTAAATCGATTTCGGATACAATCCCCCCCCCCCAATCAGTAACGTAGGCATAGGGGTGAGCGAGGAGCGGCCGCTCCCCTTTACGGGTCAAAGTTCCGAAAAAAACATAAAGGTCCCCCCTATGTTTTTTTTAAACAAAATTTTCCGCTCCCCCCTTAAAAATTTCTAGCTACGTCACTGCCCCAATTTGGAAAATTGAAATATCGACTTCCTTGAAAACTTTGATTTTTCGAAGGAACAAGCATATAGACCTTTTGTGGGCTTTGTGTTACCATGCAGACATCGACGCCTGTGACATACCCATGTACGATTTCTACCATCAGACGTCGTTTGGTTACCGCAAGTTTGTGATCCATGAAGTAGTCCCATTGTAATAAGCCAGTCATCAAAATCATGGTCGGATAGTTGTAGTTTCATGTAGAGATCTTGAAGATTAAGGGGAAGTTCTTTAATTAGATTATTCATTTGATTAATTTTACTAAAAAGCAGGATAAAACTAAAAGCAAGAGAAAAAATAAATAGCAGATAAAAGAATAAAAGGCAAAGCGCATATTCGATTTTTGGCTCACAAAATCATCGCCAATCGATTCGCTAACCCCCCCCCCCCCCGAAATGCTCTCTCTCTATATATAGTACCACAAACTCGGCAGTAGTTTCCATATTCAAAAGTACTTTTATTTTATCGAATTTATGAAATTAAACAATTCAACCAAAATGAATCAAACACAAGCTACAAAACGATGAATATCAAAATAAAACATTTAAAGTGTAACAAAATTAAAAGATTATGAACAATTTGAAATTTTCAATTGAGATTTCAACAAATGACGCAAATCTTCGAAAATGCTTGGTGGTGAAAGACCCTAAAAATTGGTTATTGGAGTTAAAAAAAACAATTCCCTACTTTGCATGCTTCCCTTATGGCTAGTAGCTCGGCCTTTGTATACATCATTGCTGGTTTTCGATCAACACTAACAGCAGCTTCTAGTTTGGGCAAGAACGTTTCCTGCTTATTCACGCATCGCTTCACCTGTAAAAATTCAAATAAGAAATTTGACACAATTAAAATAATCGGTACTACTAAGGGTTAGCAACCTCACTTAACGTGATTTTTTTTCAAAAAAATTTTTAGCTTTTTTTTCTTTGAAAATGATCTCTCTTGAGGTAACTTTATGCGGGAAATCTATTGTGCGCATTGACAAAATATAAAAACAAGTTTTTTCGGAAAATGAGCCGTACCTACTTCATAAGCATGTGATTCTTGTTAAAAATGTGGCCCTAAAGAGTCACATGTTTATGAAGTAGATACGGTTCATTTTCCGAAAAAACTCGTTTCATGTTTTGTCAATGCTCAAAATCGATTTCCTGCATAAAATTACCCCTAGAGAGATCATTTTCAAAGAAAAAAATGCTAAACTCGATTTTTGGCGAATTTTTGAAATGTGGGAGCAACCAAAAAACAACCTGTACAAAGTTTGAGTGGATTTTGATTTGTATTTATACCAGGGCTGCGTCGGTATAAAGTGGGAACAGGCTCAAAAATTATGGTCCCGAAAGGCTGGCAGCATAATGATTCCCTTTAAATGACGCAAAAATGTTTTTCAGAAAGGGAAAACTTTACTAGAGCAACATAAGTTTTTAGCTAGAAAATAGATTCCTTCAAAAAACCCCCAAAAGCTCCCATGTAATACGACCACGCAGAGATGCGGACGAAAACTTTAAGTTTTTTTGAAGTAATCCATTTTCTAGCTGAAAAACTAATAGCTGGTGAATCACGAGTTCGGCCTACCGTCTCTGGCTGAACATGTTTTGCCATGAGGACAATCGCTCGCACGAGAGATTGCCTACCACACGGATGATCCTATTAGCTGAAGCAATAGGTCTCGGTCACCGAGTATCATGATTATACTCTGTGGCGTCTAAGATACAGCTAGTGGGCTTCATACGAGCCTGGTATCGAGAGTATTCGCTCTCCTGACCTCAACTCAAGCGTGATTACCCGCTGAACTTAAGCATAACATGTATGTTTGCACCTACCGTTAACACAGCCTCTGATTTTGGAACTCCCAATTGTCCATTCATATCGACGTGCTCCAAAACTTTAAGCAGGTCTTCTTCCGATACCATATCAACATACCTAAACGTATCAACTATTCGGATGAAGGCTGCATCTGATAAAAAGGGAACAGACCCAAAAAGTATGTTCCCGAATGACTGACACAAAGTATGTTCCCGAATAACAATTTTTTTAATTATGCAAAAATGTTTTTCAATGGAACTTTTCTAGAACAAAATAAGTTCAGCTAGAAAATAGATTTCTTCAAAAAACTCAAAGTTCCCTTCCAACACAACCACGCAGGGATGCAAACTTTTTTGAAGATATTTTTTTATCTAGCTTAAAAACTTATGTTGCCCCAGTGGAGTTCCCTTCCTGAAAAACATAATTTAAAAAAAGAATTATGGTGCCAGTCATTCGGAAGCATACTTTCTTAGCCTGTTCCCTTTTTGATAGATGTAGCCCTGATCCAGATTCAATCAAAAACATACGCGTGTTGGCTCCATTTAGGCAAGTTTACTTCATTCATGCGTTGTTTTGGGGCTTTCGGTACTATAATATTATCAATTTTTCCCCATGAACGGAATAGATGAAATAGTTTCCACTAAAACAATTATAATTAGACATCCTTTCCAAAGTGACCATTTTGCCCTTTTTTAAGGGCATTGCTCTTTTTTGAAAACTCTTGCCTTGTTTGATAAAAAAAAAGGGCAGTTTATTATAATTTCACCCTAAAAGTCAATACTCTTTATAATATGGCATAATCAGGGGTGCAAGTCTACTAATTTTTCAGTGTCAAATCTGATTTTTGAGATGCGAAATTTACAAGAAATATCGTGGAAAATTAGCATTTTTGATTTTTGCTCCTAAAATCTGATTTTTGAAGTCAAAATTTCTGATTTTGAACAAATGTTCTTGGCACCCCTGGACATAAGGATGAAGTTGCTTTTAAATCATTTTTGATATTAATAGTGAGTTTCCAGATTGTTATTTTTGGAATTTTTAAAAAAAATTTTCAAAGCTGCTCTTGTTTGAAAAATTTTTTCCTTTGAATGCCTTTGTTTGAAACTCTTTGCCCTTTTTCGAAAATTTGAGTTGGGTCCTTTCATACAACATAAATGTAATAAAAGTGCCAAAAAAAGACATTTGTGCCAAATAAAATTTGTCCAAAAAAGTAAATTTGTGGCAAGAAAAAGCACCACAAATTGTTTTATTTCAATAAACTCATCACCTACCTCATCAAATTGGTTCGGAAATCCGGTCACATATAACGAATGTGGGTGCTGGGCTTTGTTGACATGCAATGTCATTGCTAGATTTTTGTAACTAAGTCTAAAAAGCCAACATTAATGAGCGTTCAGGCTGCTCGCTATCAGTCGTGCCGCGTATTTCACGACGCTAGCAGCGCCTCTAGCAGTCATGCCGTTGCACTACAGCACGACGCTAGCAGTCGTGCCGAAAAGCATGAATTAGTTTTTTGGCCTAACACTTGCAAAAGAGAATATGCAAAAGAAGTTATTGAGTTTCAATTTAACACTTAAAAATTATTCAAAAGCTTCAGACTTTTTACGCTTTTCCATATAATGAAACACATGTGTGCCGGCACACATGTGTTTGTTTCGGACAAAATGTGAAGCCCGATGAAATTTTCACCGAAACTTCGTGCTAAGGGGTTTTTTCATGCGAAAAACACGAATCTGACGTTATTTTCATGTGAAAACCTTGTTTTAAGGTCGAAAATGAACATTCACATACTATAGGGTGTATAAAAAACCGAAATGTGGGCGAGTTTTTCATGTTGTTCAAAGGTTGGTTTAAACGGTTCGAGCGCGCTCTAAATTGAATTTATTTAGTGAGATTAACGCATGGGAAAGTTTTTAAAAGTCATTTCGATTCAAAATTCGAGGAGCAAAAAATTCAAAACCATGTTCGAAGCTCAATACCATCGATTTTACGTGTATTTTTTGAATTTTCTAACCTCTCTAAAACACCCAAGATAATTTTTTT
>OZJO01017617.1:0-25574 GCA_900406225.1 Acrobeloides nanus | reverse complement strand
CATGCCAAATTTGAGCCTGAAAGTGAAGCTGTATATTATTGAAAAGTTTATAATTGAATATTCAGCATAAATAATATCAATAACAATAAATTTGTTTACACAATTTTAATCGGCATAAACAATTACACAAGTCAAAAATAGAGCTGAAGAAGTGCTCAGCTGTTTTTTCGGCTTTTCTCTTTCCTCAACGCCAGGATTTTTGGGCGGAGAATTAGGCTTTTTAGGCACTATAACTTTCGCCACATTTCATGTTTGCCACAGCAACTTTCGCCACGCAACTTTCGCCACAGCAACTTTCGCCACGCAACTTTCGCCACAGCAACTTTCGCCACGTAACTTTCGCCAAGTTCGTGTCAATATACGTATTTATTGCATATCAGACAACTCAATTAGTCGAAATTAATATGTTTATTGATACGAAAGTTACGTGGCGAAAGTTACATGGCGAAAGTTACGTGGCGAGATTCGTGGCGAAAGTTACGTGGCGAAAGTTAACGTGGCGAGATTCGTGGCGAAAGTTACATGGCGAAAGTTACGTGGCGAGATTCGTGGCGAAAGTTACATGGCAAAAGTTACGTAGCGAAAGTTACGTGGCGAAAGTTAACGTGGCGAAGGTTACATGGCGAAAGTTACGTGGCAAAAATTACATGGCGAAAGTTACGTGGCGAAAGTTAACGTGGCGAAAATTATATGGCGAAAGTTACGTGGTGATATTCGTGGCGAAAGTTATAGTGCCGCTTTTTAGTAGATTTGAGGTTCATTCGATGCAGTTGCAGATTTTCGTCACAGAAAGGATCTTTGCCTTCTTTGTAGTCCTGATCATCGCCGTAAATTTGTAGTACAGAGGGAAACGATCCTTATCTGAATTTTTCTTCATCTCCGAAAAAATATGCTGCGAAATCTGCTTGGGTAGATTGGGTTGCACAAATTTCCGGAAACGGTAAGGTGCGGGTCCAGTTGATTTATTCAAAAATTAAATATCGCATAAAACATGTCAAAACACTAACAAACAAGATCATATTGGTCGTAAAAACATTGTTATAGTTCGGAGTCGAATTACTCTCGTTTTCTTTCGGCTGTTCAAAACGATTGCATGACAAAGATGTGAGAATCGGTACAGTTAGCGTTGCTAAAATGATCAAGTAACCAAACTAAAAAATATGTTTACAATCGTTATAGCTCGGAGTCGAATAATAAACGGATGCATTTGTTGCATAGTTTGGATTCTTGTCGGAGAGAAACTGATCATAGGCATACAGTTGGAACTCGGTTGTCGCCTAGCTACATGTATTGTTGGGGCCGTTACAAAGGATGATCAGAGGTAAAGCACCCGATGTTTCATATGTCCCATTTGTTTTCAGATCAAGAATGAAAAATCCCAGCGACCAAAAAATTGGTGAAGTTGCGTTGATGTCTGCACTAGTGAATTGGCGGAAACAGAGATTTGGTTGATTCGAATAAGCCAATTGTTTTTCTCTACAAAGTGACATGTAAGCCTAAGCTTAGGCCTTAAAGGACCAGTCCAGTCAGTTACAACCATATGAAAAAATGATATTCGGAAAGATCATGAAAGATGGAGCATTTTTTGTTTTTACGGCATGCTCTGAATCGTTGTAGTTTTCGAGATAATTGCGTTTGAAATTTTGAATTTGTTACAAGCTCTTCGTTGTAATACACAAACTTTTTTGAATTGTTTGCGGAAAAATCGATTTTTGTATCGATTTTTAAAATTTTCATAAAATGAACATCGTAGCAATTTTTTATAGCTAAATGAGACGAACAAAATGACACCAAAATTATCCAATTTGAATACTGTTTTGGGTTATTGAAACGAAAACATGAAATCAGAGTCAAATTGACGTCACCCCCGACGTGATTTGGCAGGTTCACATTATAAATACTTACGTGCATCCATTAAAATCATATTTAGATTCATTCAAATTCGGTTTTTGATATTCTGCATTCGAACTAATGTTAAAATAAGCTTGATTGTTCGCTGAACCTTGTGTAATATTTCCAGAAAACGAGAAATTTAGTTGGTTTTTCGCATCCAACACATTAAAATTAACAGAAAGACTTTTACAAGTTCCTAAAACTATTGTGTTGTAACATAATTGTTGCGCCCAAAAAATATATAGAAAATCGACATTTTTCGCTCGTTTTCGATAAACATTTTTTTCGATAATGGGTAAGAGTGTATGTTGAATACGATCCAATCGGTCTTTTTGAGAATAAATCATGTTTTCGTGTCAATATACAGACTTTTTTTTCAAAAAATCAGGGTTTTTTATACCCCTAAAATGGTTCAAAAATTTGTATTTCCTGAATCAGGGTTAGAGAAATTTTTTCATACCTCAAAAATGCGCGCAATCGATTCCCCGATTAGAAAAACCCTAGTAGGATCGAAAATTTCGTCAAAAATCGACTTCTATAACCAAATATCGACATTTTAAAATTCATTTGCAACATTGAAAAACACCCATTTTTTGAAAAAGTCTGTATATTGACACGAAAACATGAGTTTCGCTCAAAAAGACCGATTGGATCGTATTCAGTATACACTCTTACTCACTACTGAAAAAAAATTTCATTGAAAACGAGCGGAAAATGCCGATTTTGTCATAAGGTCTTCATTTTATTGGTCTCTCATCAATCGTTGCAATACTTGCGTCATCATTTTACTCTTTTCTATTCAAATTCAAACTTGTGCGAGTATTAACACGAAAAGCCTGATTTATTGTAACATTGTAATAAAGTGAAAGGTCGACTGATTGTCGATTCAACAAAATCTTAGAGACTCATTAAAAACCTAAAGCGATTTGAACAACTACAGGGTGACGCATAAAAAACCGCACTTTCGAGATTTTTACCTCTTCCTAGTATAACTGTTGATTCTGACCATCGTTTTCCATGATCTTGGTGTCATTGAATAGTCCATAATCAGAGCTATCCAATGATACCAAGATCATGGGAAACGATGGTCGGAATCAACAGTTATACTCAAAATAAGGAAGAGGAAAAAATCTGTAAAGTGCGGTTTTTTATGCGCCACCCTGTACTATTTTGATCTTGCAAGTTGCATTAGCGATCAGTGGAATTTTGTAAATTGGAATTTTTGAGATAAATATATAAAAGACAACTTCCACTTTTGTTGAAAGGTTTACTGGAACCAAAGTTTTATTGTTTCTCGTCACTTTTCTTGGGAAATTCGGGAAACCTTAACTGTCAAATGGGCCCAGCACGCTCCCACTTAGTACAATTTTCTATAGATTTTTTGGGCGGCAACAACCTATGTTACAACCCAATATAATTTTTTTCGATTCTCCTCACCTAAACTTGAATTATAACTCATATCAAGCTTTCCCTTCGAATTTTCCAAACAGTCCGTGTTCAAATGGATATATGCCGGATGGGTCGAATTAATATTTGCAACTGAAAATAAAAAATGCTTAAAATCTTTTCATTTTACCTGATCGTTGACTTTCAAAAGTAGAATACCGAGAAAGACCGATGCCTGCATGTTCCCATGCTTCGCCTCGATATAAACGCGGAATCCCAGAATTAATTTCAACAGGGCTATTCTTTTTTCCATCGAATATGTCTACCACGAAAATGATTCCAGAGATAATATACGAGGCAGAAACCATGCAATCATCGGTAGTACTTAAATTGCAGGAAGTGAGCAAATAGTCTCCACCGGTAAGTCTTAAATTGGTTAGGGTGTAGTTTTCCATGTATCCAGAATTGACATAAGTTGGGGAGGTTTTATGAACAGTCAATTGGGTGGTTAGATTAGGCCCTTGAGAGACTTGAATCGTACTATTGACAGAAAAGACATTGTTTTGATATGCGGATTTGGGATCCGATTGGTTGTTGACAGAGATGGAGATTTGATATTTTGAACAAAAAGAAGCGGCTAAAATGTTTATGGCCAAATTTCCACTGCAACAAAAANTTGGGATCCGATTGGTTGTTGACAGAGATGGAGATTTGATATTTTGAACAAAAAGAAGCGGCTAAAATGTTTATGGCCAAATTTCCACTGCAACAAAAAAGGTTTTCTGGGAATAAGCCTATCATGTAGAACTATGTTCACTGATCATTTTTTATTTTTACACCATAGAGCGTAGACCTCATTTTCATGAAGAAAAATTGCAAAAAAGTGAGGTGACTGGGGACAGTGCCAAAAGGAACTTCAAGTTCGTTATTTTTGTACTGTCCTCCAAATTGTCCCCAGTCACCTCATTTTTTTGCAATTTTTCTCCATGAAAATGAGGTCTACGCCCTATGGTGTAAAAATAAAAAATGATCAGTGAACACAGTTCTACATGATAGGCTTATTTCCAGAAAATCGATTGTTCTGTTGCACTGGTCCTTTAAGAATTACTACCTTCGGAAAGGGCTAAACTTAAGAGCACAACTAATAAGAAATAATAGCTCGTCATAGTTCTGGAAAAATGGAAGAATGTCTTATCACCACAAGGAAAAATTAATGGGATAGATCTTGGAAGAGTGCAATTTTTATTGCTTTTTATAAATTTTTTTGGGATCGTTTATATAGGTACAAAAATTACGAACAAGGAAAAATTAATTAATGGGATAGACAATAGCTCGTCATAAACATTGGAATGATCTAAGCAAAGATCAGGACCATAACAATTAAATGCATATCAATAGATGTTTAATAAAAAAGGAATTCAATTAACGATTTAGGGTCTGTTTACAACTTAGGGTGTATGACTTTTAGAAACGTCATGCAAAAAAGACGATATGCTTTCTATGCGGCCTTTTGAGCACTCGAAGACAATTTTCTGGCAACACGTCCTAGGCGACCTATATGAACTTCCGAAAAATATGTAGAATCAGCCGAAAGAGAACAAATCTCAATCGTTCTCGACGAATTCTGACTTTTACGTTCTGTTTTGTGAATATGTTACCCGGCGCTTCTTTTTCTTCTATCAAGTTCTGAAGTTATTCTTGAAAAGTGTCCGGTTACTTTTTCTTGCAATGTTTGCTATTCTAGAGGAAAACTGAGGTTCTTATCATTTTTTCCTTGTGTTAACTCTGAGACAACTTTCTGCGCATGAAACTAAATGCTTCTGTTTGGAAATCTTCGACTACTTGGTGTTTTTTCCGGCAAGAACTTCCTTCGCCTATTTTTGTGATCCATATTTTATTTGTGTTTGATTGTAAACATATATTTACCATGTACTTTTAGGCACTATAACTTTTGTCATGAGTTTTGTCACGCTAACTTTTGTCATTTAACTTTTATCACTCTAACTTTTGTCACGGATATAAATATGAACTATTTCCGATCATCGATGCATCTTATTGATGTCGTACGAAATTATGATTATTACGGAAATTTTTCAGAATATTTTAATAATCTTATGGGTGTTGTTCTTTTCTCATGATAGTTATCATGTTAATTTGTTTTTTATATTTGTTTTGATGTTTCATGTTCGCTTTTGATAAGAAGATCAATATTGTTCATTTAATCAATTAGATTTTCTTACTACAAAACAGAAATAAGATCAAAACAATAATAAGTTATTTATCAATCCTTAAATGCAAAAACAGTGTTTTCTAGAATTTTTCTACTTCGCTATATAGTAAATACCTTTATACAATTATAAACATTATACAATTTCGGAGTCGTCGATTGCTCGTGTGTCAAAAAGCAGTGGCAACATTTTCTAGCTGGCCAATTATTTTCGTCTTTTCTATTCTAAAAATAATATCTGGGTTAAAAAAAAGAAATATTAATGCCAACTGAGTTTCAAACCAAACTTGCTGTAAGGATTATACTTTATTGGTTAGGGTAGGGTTTACCCCACACCTCAAAATGACACGGAACCGCTTTAAATCGATTGAAAACGGCTCGAAAACGATGAAAAACACTCCAAAAATGGAACCGACTTGGTTTCCGCCATTTTTGGAATACCCCAAAAATGGTCTATACAGTGAAACTTCGTTAATTGGACCCTCTAGAAGGGATCCAATTATCTGGGAGTCCGATTATTCGAGGNACTCCAAAAATGGAACCGACTTGGTTTCCGCCATTTTTGGAATACCCCAAAAATGGTCTATACAGTGAAACTTCGTTAATTGGACCCTCTAGAAGGGATCCAATTATCTGGGAGTCCGATTATTCGAGGATCCAATTAATAAGCTTAGGATTTAGGCCTTAGGCTTAAGCCTGAGTACCCCAAAAATGGCGAAAAACAAGTCGGTTCCATTTTTGGGGTGGTTTTTTTTTTTATCGTTTTCGAGCCGTTTTCAATCGATTTAAAGCGGTCTCATGTCATTTTGAGGTGTGGTAAACCCTATCCTTACCACTTTATTTACCCTTGAGAGTATTTGATTGTAGAAAAAAAGAGATTTTTCATGGGGGAGGGGTAAAATGTTAAAAAATTTTACTTTAAAAAAATTATAATTCTCTTGATATTTTCCTCCTTTTTTAACTCTAGCATTTTTAGACAATTGGAGCTCATGGAGCTGTAAGCTTATCTATTGCTCTTGGTATCAAACTTGGCCTGTTTGATGCATTAGCAGATGTGAGCTCGGAAGAAAAGCCAGCAACGCCGGATGAAGTTGCACTACAAGTTGCTTTAAAACCGAGGTACAATATCCAAATTTTACTTTATAATTATTTTTAGGTATGTTCGAGAATGGCTATGCTCAATGGCATGCGCCGAAATAATTGAAGTTGATCATACGGGAGGAAAGTTCTGGATCCCAATTGATAGGCTTTCGATGATTTCTGGTCCGAATAAAAGTTATCCTCTAATGCAAATGAGTATGATCCCGATTTTTGGCTCAGTATTTGAAGATATCGTAAAAGTTTGTAGAAATGATGGTCCTTATGGTAAGTAATTTTTGTATAAAAATTTTCTTGAGAAACTTTTTTTATATCCTGATTTTCATTAAAGTATTGAACTGTGACACTTATTGATTTTCAAAAATTTTGCGTAAATGATAAATTTTTAAATTTTATAACTATTGTCAATCGTTTCAATGCTTAAATTATTGAAAATCAGGATATCAAACGAAAAATTGTTTAAACAAAAAGAATTTTCTGTAAAATTTTAAGGTATGGATTATTCTTCATATTCCGCATTTTATGAATCCATGGCTGCTATATCACAATCCCATCATAAAAAAACCTTAATTGATAAGTACATCCCTATGATTGGCATGAAAGAAAAGTTAGAAGAGGGTATTCTAGTTTTAGATGTTGGCTGTGGCAATGGCTTTCACATTTTTGAACTAGGTATGATGAATTTTAGAGAAAAACCATTTTCTTGTCCATGTTTAGCTTCTCACTTCTCGAAGAGCCATTTTGTCGGAATAGATATCACAGAATCAGCGATTCAACAAGCCGAAGAGAAGAGAAAAAGTACAAATGTTACGAACGCGGAATTTGTTTGCTTGGATGCAAAAGAGTTGAAATCAGAATGGAAGGAAAAGTTTGACCTTGTCTTGATTTTTGATGCTTGTCATGATCAATGTCGACCCGATTTGGTAAGGGCGATTGTTTTTGCAAAAAAAGCGATTCCCAAAAGCTTCATACCAAATATAACCACATTTTCTTTAGCTTTTTCCTGGTGGAAACTCCAAATTCTTGATCCAAATGGCTCAAAAAATAATAATTTATATGAAAACATCTCGATTTAACGTCCCCTCTTTTGAGTGCTCTTAACCCGAGAGTTGACTGTATTTTGATTTTTTAAAACAATTTTTTATTTTCCATTAAATATGAGTAATTTTAGTGCATCAAAGAAATACATCGTGTGTTGAAGCCAGATGGACTTTTTGCCATGATCGAAATCGATGGTACTAGTAACTGTTATACAGATCGCCAAGAAAAAGGTCTCACCGCTGCAATGTTTTATAGTGTATCTCTATTTCATTGTTTACCAGTTGGAAATAGCACTCCAGGTATGTTATTTTGTCACTTTTCTTAACATTGTTTTTAGATGCTCTTGGTTTGGGCACCATGTGGGGTGTCGAACGTGGGAAGAAACTTTTACAAGATGCTGGTTTTAATGATATCAAAGTAGAGAAGGCTCCATTCTTTGAGACTAATATTGCTTATTTGGCTAGAAAATAAATAGAATTATTTATGTATTGGGTCATTTTTTATTGAAAATGTTTATAAAAATTAATGTTTTTTCGAGTTTTTATGTTTGTAATTTTACTTTTTTTAAATAAAAAAATTGTTGTTTTTTAGCTTTAAGTTCTTTCCATAATGGAGTTTTTGAAGCGCTAAAAATCAATTTTTCCGTTCAAAATTGGAAAAAATCTATTTTTAGCGCTAAAAAACACCAAGTTTTTCACTTTTCTCAACTTTTGGTATATTTTTGAAAAACATTGTAAAAAAAATTATTGCTTCTTCCCTTACACTACTGAATTTATGTCAAAAAATATAATTTGCTTTTTTTAGTTCGGCGCCAAAATCCTTGCCATTATTGGTGCTATAATATGCGGTGCCATAAGTGGAATTTTAGCCCATGTGGCACTTTTTCTAAATTTGAACCAAAAACCTCAGAAACGAACCAAAGCCAATAAGTTTATGATGAAAACGAATTCAAACTTTTTGACTATATCGACCAGTTTTCTTTACAAACACCTGTTGACACTAGAAAAAATATAAATCTTTTTGAGCACAAATAAACATTTTTTCTATTTTAAATTTATTTCTATGAAATTTTGAAAAAAAATTTATTTTTACCCTTTGGTTTTCTCTTTCTTTGAAACCCCACGGGGGTTCAAAGAAAGAGAAAACGGAAATGCCCTAAGAATGGAATATGAAGAAAAATGAATGGAATATTCCGTAACGGCATTTCCGTAAGCGTAAGAAAACTCCTAGTGCCATGTTTTCATGCATAATGTTAAGCTTCTATAGAGAGAATTTTAAAATTATGCACGAAAACATATTAGTGCAAAAAATTTTGTCCCCTATGTGCAAAATTTGGCATAGGCTCTAGTGAACGAAGAGGATGGAACGATACGAATGAAACAATTTAATAAAACGACATAATGGCACGAAACCAAATTCAAGGTTTTCGTGTCAATATTCAGACAAATTCAAACCTGTTCCGGACGCCCTCTGGAACTGAAATTGTTTCAAACCTCTCATTTCATTCGAGTCTATGCCCAAAATGTTCGGCCTCCCCCATACAAACTACTGTTTAGAAGGCGCAAATGTTGTTTTTGTAATGCAAAAGAAAGGTTGAATTTTGTAATGTTGGATCAATCGTTTCAATGTTTTAAAATTTATTGAATCAGGCAACATTGCCTGAACCTTGTTTCATGAATTTTTTAAGAAAAATGAACGAATCATCTGAGCAATCCAATTTTGGTTTCGGTAATGTTATTCGAGGCCGAGGTGGTGGCCGTGGTGGTGGAAATAGCAGTTTTGGTCAACAACGGACACCCGTAAACGACACATCAGCTGAAAGCACTTTTGCCAGTCATTCTGGAAGCGGAAATTTTGGCTATCGTAACGCAGGCGCATTTGGAGGTGAACCAACAGGACAGCCCCGAGGCGGTTTCGGTGGTGGAATACGAGGTCGAGGTGGTCAGCGCGGTGGAACTATCACTTCTCGTACAATTGGCACGAATGGTTTTGAATCAGCTGAGCAGACTCAAATAAATTTTGGTAGTGGCCGTGGCGATGGAAATAGTAGTTTTGGTCAACCACGGACATTCAGAAACGACTCATCAACTGAAGGCACTTCTAATCATGAAAGCGGAAATCTTGACCATTGTAGTCGAAGCGAATTTGGAGGTGAAATGACTAAGAAGTCCCGAGAAGGTTTTGGTGGTGGCCATGGTAGAGGCCAGCGTTTTGTAACATCGTATGAAGGTCAAGGCTTTGTATCAAATGAAACGTCTAATAATCGAGGGTTTGCGAAAAGTCAAGGAGGTTAGATTTAAAAAATTTTGGAACTACTTCGGCTGAGGAGACCCAATCAACATGGTCTCTTATGTTAACAATTCAAAAATTTTGTTCGAAAATGTGCTTTCTAGGAGTAATTTTACATGAGAAACACGATTCTGATGTTATTTTCACGCCAAATGCTTCAGAAATTGTGAAAATGAGTGTTTTTTGAAGATGATGTAGCTCCAAAATTTTTTTTCGAATTCGATTTTTTGACACCACTAAAACTCGGTTTTTAGTTTCCTCTGGTTGTTACCGATGTGGCAAAGTCGAACATTTTTCTCGTGACTGTACTGAACCTTCTAAAGAAAAAGAGCGTAATTTTTTTTTTTTTTAACGATTTCTTTTTTTCAGCACAATTAAACGTGGATAGTGAACCTATTAACCGCAAATATGTGCCAGAAATTCGCCAAGTGGACGAACTTTACTTGGAAGACAAGGCACATGCTAGAGAATATTTGGATATTGTCGATGATGACGAAGACGTTACCGTAACGCCCAATGACCCAAATGTTATGAAATTAGAGTACGCTTTTTATATGAGTAATTTTGGTAGTCTAGAAATTCGATACCGTAAATTTTGTGCGAGCAAAACACAGCAGACCAAAATATTGCCAAAAGTGGAGGAAAGTGAAAAACTTGGTGTTTTTTGAGCGCTAAAAATCGATTTTTTCCGGTTTTGACCTGAAAAAAATCGATTTTTAGCACTCAAAAATTCCTATTTCAACGTATATAAGGTATTTTTCGAGCGAAAAACACGAATCTGAGCTCAATTTCCCGCTACGAAATTTACCTGGGGTTCTTTTTCTTACCGAACTCCATAGAATTTTCCAAACGTTTAAACTTTTTACAGTTGTGACCATATCTTTTTTTAGCAATTGGCGTGACGCTCAATTCGAAGAACTGCTCTATACGAACATTGAACGTGCTAAGTACATGCGCCCTAGAAAAATCCAAGCATATACTATCCCATTCATCAGTCGAGACAGAGATGTACTCGGTCATGCCGAAACTGGCAGCGGCAAAACTGCTGCCTACATGTTGCCGATTGTTGACTACTGTTTGAAAAAGAAGAAATCTCTCTATGGAGGTTATGGATCTAGTGGGATTCGAGAAGAAGTTTATCCATCTCCCTATGCACTGATTATTTTGCCAACTCGAGAGTTAACACTTCAGATCTGTGAGCAAGGTCGAAAATTCGCCTCTGGGAGTACAATTCAAGTGCACGCGGTGTATGGTGGCTGTAACTTTATCGAAAAATATTGAAGGGCTGTGATATTTTATGTGCTACTCCTGGAATTTTGCGAATGATGGTACAGAAAAGCGAGGTCGGTCAGTCAGTGACGTAACCAAAGGGGCAAGTGCAAGGACGTAGCTGTAGGGAGAGAGATCAGTGGCGTAGAACTTGATGAACGATGGGGTGGTCCTCACAAAAATAGCCAAACATAATGGGTCAAATTAGGATATTTTCGAATTTTGCCAAAATCATAAGGGGTACTAATGACGCGTCGAAATAGAAATCGTAATTACTGTGTCCCGATTTTTGCGAAATTGGGGTCGTAATTTCGAAATTTCATAACAAATTGCCATTTTTAAGCTGAAAATGACGATTTTTGGCGAAAAATGATGAATTTTGATGAAAAAATTGACAATTTTTAGTGAAAAATGTTGGTGATTTTTTTACACACATTGATTTTTAATTTATTTTTTTAGTTCTCGTTGAAAGAAATCCAGTATTTGGTATTGGACGAAGCCGATCGCCTCTTGATTCCAGGAAAAGATCCTGGTTGGTCTTTCATCAAAGTTATGGAAGAAATTTTTGCGACTCCAACTTTTCCACTTGTCAGTATTTACTGTAATATTTTTAAAACCATTTTTGTTTTTTTTATAGAAAAAAGATCGCGTTAATCTAATGTTCAGCGCTACTTTTACGACAGAAGTCCAAAATCTCGCCCGAAATATAGTGCTTCGTGAAAACGCAGTGATGGTGTCGAATGGAAAATGGCAGAGTTCAAATCACCGTATTTTGCAGCATGTTATGCTAGTGCATAACCAGGAGAAATTTAATACGCTCAAAAAAATTATGCAAAAGGAATTGAAGCAAGCAGAAAAAAATAATCGTAAGAGTTTCCCAAGTTTTTTGAAGCTTGATTAGGGATGCCACTAACTCTTTCCTGATCCAGGAAAGGCTTGTATATTGAAGCGAAAAGTTGCAAAAATATAGGCAAAATCATATTTTTGCAACTTTTCGCCTCAATACAAGGCTTTTCCTGAATCAGGGAAGCGTTTTTTCGCTTCGAAAATATCAAATTCGGACTCCCCGCATGTTTTTATCCCTAGAGGTATCATTTCCGAAAAAATTTTTACGTGGATAACCACCCTAATGTGTAGTAGCTCCGAAATTTTAGCTAATAATCCAAGAATTCNGAGGTATCATTTCCGAAAAAATTTTTACGTGGATAACCACCCTAATGTGTAGTAGCTCCGAAATTTTAGCTAATAATCCAAGAATTCGTCCAATTATTATTTTTGTCGATGCAAAACGCCGTGCCAAGCAGTTGGCTCTTTATTTAACAACGAATAATATTCCAGCGACACTTATTAATGGGTTAGTTTATCATATAATAGCATTTGATTTTTGTTAAATTTTAAGCTCTTACTTTTTTGTCCAATTTTATACCAGAAATTTTCTAAAAATTGGTGTTGGTTGAATCAAAATTTTATTAGGTTCAAAATTGATTTTTGTTACAATTTTGGATTCGAATTTTTATATTTAGCTTAATCTCAATTAAATTTTTTAAAATACAAATTTCGATATTTTTTATAGCGATATGAGTCAAGATGCTCGTGAAAAAGCACTGAATGAATTCCGATCCAACAGAACTCCAGTCTTAGTTGCAACAGATGTACTCTCACGTGGCATCGATATTAAGGAATTGGACTATGTATGGTGGAATTATGGGTTGTTGAAAAAATGATGTTACTTTTTTAGGTCATTAATTGTGATCTGACGGACGAAGTCGCGACGTATGTGCACCGAATTGGTCGTACGGGACGTATTCGTGAAGGCATAGCTACTACTTTCGTCGACCCGGGNGTGATCTGACGGACGAAGTCGCGACGTATGTGCACCGAATTGGTCGTACGGGACGTATTCGTGAAGGCATAGCTACTACTTTCGTCGATCCGGGTAGTGAACGAGATTGCCACTTTGCTAAGCATCTTATTCAAGTAGAGATTTGAAATTTAAAAAGTATAGATTAAAAATGGCTAATCTTATATAAAATTAGTAAATTCTATGTTTATGGACTAACTTTTGAAGGTGCGAACCAAACCTTTCACACGATATCACCATTAGAAAAGACAAAATTCTAAGATGTTTGACACTAAAATCGAGGGGACACCCCCACTTGACACGTGGAACTCGAATCTCAAGAAAATTTTTGATTTTGCCCACTGGAAAGTGGAGAAAAATCGTCTGTTGCCAATTGTCCGTTAGTGAAAATTGTTACTTCGATGCCAATTGTCCTAGTGCCGAAAATTATGTTATTTTTGGAATAAAAATTCGATTTATTAAAATTTTTGCCCAAAAATCAATTTAAAAAGATATTTTTTGACCAAAATTATAATTTTGGATCATTTATACCCAAATATCCAGATGAAATGAATTTTTTAACTGATTTTTTAAAACTTTTATAGATTCCTTTAAAACCAAAATAGATTCCTTATTTTCAGATTTTGATCGACTCTCACGCGGAAGTCCCACCTTGGCTTACGCAAATCGCTCAAAATCAATTCAATCCAAGCTCGATTCTATCAAATTTGTCCACGTCGGAGCGAACCTCATCGACCCCAAGTCAGGTTTTGCTGCTTCCAGATATTCCATTGGCTTCAGAGCAAGAAATTACATCTGTCATTGAACAAACGCATGAGAACGTTCTAGAAATTCCGACACCACCATTAGTTAATTCGAATCCGCCGAAGACTGAGCAAAGCAAACAGCCAACGTTGCAAGAGGTATAGTCCGTTTCAGCTCCAACTATAAAAAAAGCTGGACCCAAAATTCAAAGTCCGAAGTTAGCATCTCGTCCGATCTGTAAGTTAAGCAACGTTGATATCGTAGGTTCAACCCCATCCGTTTCCTTGTGCCCAAATTCGTTTAAAATGTTTGCATATGGGTATTTTTATATGAAAAACACGTTGGTAAAGTTATTTTTTCAAAAAATCTTGAAAAAATGATTTTTTAAATTTTTTCGAATAACACCTAATTTCGTAAAAAAAAAGTTATTAAAAATAAGCGTTTTCATAAGTTTTGTTGAAAAAATAACTTTACCAACGTGTTCCTTACATAAAAATAAACATATGCAAAAATTTGTATCTAACTCGTATACACAAGGGAGCGGATGGGGATCGAACTTACGATAGTCCATTTAGCCCACACTTGCCAAATCGGACGGAATGCCTGCTTAACTTACCATGTCAGATGGGATGCCGACTTCGGATTTTAAATTTGGAGTTCAGCTTTTTCTTATAGTTGGAGCTGAAACGGACTATAGTTTTTACTCTGTTGAGCTCAACTTAATTCAATTTTAAGCTATTGGAATCAAATTTGTTAGCATTGTTTACTAATTCAAAACCAAAGCCGCAAACTTTTCAACAGCAGCAATCGGATCTTCTAACAGCATTTACATCGACTCAAAAGAAGGCAGACCATATCGGTTCGAATGGCTCCGCACCAATCCCTGAGACTCAATATTTTGGCTTATCGAATGATGAAGAAACTTTGGTAGTCGAAAAAGAAATTTTCGTGGCTAACGAAGTCAACGAAACATTGAAGGACGAACAAATTACGGGTACGACTGAAGTGAATTAAGTCTAACTGGTGGCATACGGACAAATTTCACCTATTATTTTTACAACACAAAATTTTTCAGACATTTTTCGCTGCTCAAAAAAGTCGAAAAAACTGAAAAAAGTCATAAAAACCCGAAAAAACGAACTTTTTCTGGACAAACAGTCGAAGATGAAAAACCACTTAATTTAGATATGCCGGACAAAAAGCTTATTACTGTCTCTATGGACACAGACAACGATCAACTGATGGCGCAAATTACACCTGTTATGATTCCAACACAAGTTCAACAAATTGTGTCTACCGTGGTTCAACCAACCGCTGTACCAGTTACTACTAATACACAAGCTCAGCCAACCACAAACCCGCAAACTAAGCCAGTCTTCTATGATGAAGAAAATGAATGGGATAATTTCTAAGGAACTTATTCAATGTCAATATCTTGCTATATTCGTTTATGTTTCACGCTGTTAGTACTACTTCTATTTCTTTTATTTTTCTATTTTGTTCTCAAAAATTCCAATATTTTGTGTTAATAATTTGAAAATCTCGTATTTCTGAGGCCTAGAAATTGAAAACGAAAATTTCTCGTTTTCAATTACACAAAGTGATAAAATATCTTATTTTTGCTCCATGGATATGCTATCTAAATGTTTTATATATGGAATAGTAAGAAGTTACACAAACGTTTACTTATAAAAAATGATGAAAAAAAATCACATTTTCATATTCAAAATTGCTTACTATTCAATTTTTGACTTTGTATTACGAGTATTATGTATCTTTACGATCTTATAAGTGTATATTTGAATTTTATGCTGTACATTTTTTAAAATTACATAAATTTTTATTTAAAAACTTTGTAACAAAACAATGTTTAACAGTGATTCTTTTTTGAAGTAGAATTGAATGCGAACCATCAGCATAAGAGAAGTTTGGTTGGGGGAGTCCTGGCTTTTTTTTGTTGAAAAAAAATGTGTTTTGACCAGCGACGTATCCAAATATTTCGGAGGTTGATTGATGTTTCGAAACCGCGTTGTTTCGAAACTTTAAAGATAAAAAACTATTAAAACGGTGGTGCAGTGACAAAGCAGCGGATTATTAGTCACAAAGTTCGCGGGAATCCCGCTTGGGGCCAAAGTTTTTTGCAAAGTAAAAGTTTCGAAATATCAACTTTTATGATTTTTTTAAACTCCATAGTCGTTTCGAAATATCAAGTTTCGAAACATCAACTGACCGGTGGGGCACACAACCTTTTAAATATGATTATTTTTCGCGATTTCCGAATTTTTCACACCTTGGTTTCCCAAGGTGATTCTTTTCGCTATTTTTCGTAAAGGCAACAACCAGCGCTGCAGGCGAAATTTTTTTTTTGAGAAATGCTTGTTTTATAGCTGAAAATGCTCAGAAAGTAAAAATTTTTGGTGAAATATTGAAAATTTTTGGTGCCCCCTTAAATACATCACTGAATTTCATATATTCCCCTCTCAGGTGGTGTCACTATATGGAAGTTTGACTGTAGTACCTAAAATTGTTGAGTTGAATTAATTTTGTTGAAATAAAATTTTTTTATTATTGAAAAAATAATGTGTTTTGACACTTTTTTACTTCAGTTATAGCGAATTTTTACTTCAGTTACCCTGAACTTTTGCCCCCCTGATATGAGAATCGAATCAGGGTTGCACAAATTTCCGCGGAAACGTTCCTTAAATATTCCCGAGAATTTGGGAAAGTTGCGGGAATATTCCCGCTGCCTGATTATCAATAAAATCCATTTATTGACACGAAAAAATTTAAATCAACTTCACCTTACTAAGTTTTTGGGCACACGTACTAATTTCGCCAAATTTTTTCGCCGGACAAAATTTTCCGGAAAATTTTCGCAGACATTCTTCGCCGGACAAATTTAGCTAACATTTTTTATCCGGACAATATTTTCTGGAAAATTTTCGCCGGTCATTGTTAAAAAGTTACCTATGATTGAAAGTTTTTTCAAAAATTTAAAAAATCGGCGAAAAATGTCGGCAAAAATTGTCCAGAAAATAGTCCAGCGAAAATTGTCGGCGAAAATTGTCTGAAAAATATTGTCCGGCGAAAAATGTCTGCGAATTTTGTCCGGAGAAAAATGTCCGGCGAAGAATGTCTGCGAAAATTTTCCGGAAAATTTTGTCCGGCGAAAAAATTTAGCGAAATTAGTACGTGTGCCAGTTTTTGCTCTAAGTTCGACAGAAATCCAGATACAAAGAAATTTATTAATGTTTTTTTTAGCAATATTTTATATTTTTTTTTCTATGTATCTGGCTTTCTGTCGAACTTATCAAAGAGCAAAAACTTAGTAAGTGGATCATTGGAACGAGAATATTCCCGCGTGCAACCCTGATGAGAATAGAAAAAAGTTTATGCGAATAGAAATTTTTATTAAAAGTTCATAAAAAAATTTGGATTTTCAAAAAATTTGGAATTTTTTTAACGAGAATTCCTTGCTGAAACAGATCCTAGTCACAAGAGATGTTAGACTTTTTGCACCTTTAACAGAACTTGACCATCTTAAGATGGTCGTTTGATGTTTCGAAACTTGACATTTCGAAATGTCTTTTTATGTTTTTGAGGATTTCTCCGTAAATACAAAGCCAATCCTGATAGATTTGATATCGTTAGAATTTCGTAACAATCGAATGACACCAAAATCATGCCATAACTCTTTCTGGTTGCGGAGATATTGCATAATTAGTAAAAAATGTCAATTTTTTCGACATTTTTTAAAATAATTATGTAATATCTCCGCAACCAGAAAGAATTATGGCATGATTTGGGTGTCATTCAATTGCTACGAAGTCCAGCTTTCTAATGACACTAAAACTATCAAGATTAGCTTTGTATTTCCAGAGAAATCCTCAAGAACATAAAGTTTCGAAACATCAAACGATGGCTTTTTAAAAGTTATATCAGGGAGTGCGAAAGTTTTGAGACTCGGTATTGTTGACCGGCAAAATTTGAGAGGCCCGGGATGAAAAGCGCCCTTCATTGGGGGTTTTGGAGTGCGCTCTGAAACTTTCCAGTCCGAGTCTCCAAATTTTTGCCGGTTAATAATACTGAGTCTCCGAANCGCCCTTCATTGGGGGTTTTGGAGTGCGCTCTGAAACTTTCCAGTCCGAGTCTCCAAATTTTTGCCGGTTAATAATACTGAGTCTCCGAACTTTCGCACCCCTGATACTGCTTTTATTTTCGTTTGTTATTTATCCTACTACATTAAACGTGTAATTCTGTCTGTCCAAACGATCTCGGAAATATTTGATTTCAAATGTCAGCGCTAGAACAAAAGGTGTAGGGGACGATGGGAGAAGACGATTGACACCAAAATCATCGAAATCGGAGTCAAAAAATTTTCACTTGTTTTTTATTTACTCTAGAGTGAAATCTCGGGTAGTGTTGCTCGGAGTCACATTTTACTCTAGAGTAAAAGGCCCGGGATTTCGGCTCGGAGAAACCGTGAGCGCTCGGCTCCCTGTACTTGTTTATAACTTACATTTTAGATATAAACTGTATTGAGTATAAGTTGAAAAATGGAAACTAAAACTAGTTCGGAAATTTTATTCATGGAACCCGGATCATCTAATCCATCTGTTTGCGGTATTTGTTGGCAGGTAGTGATTTGCCAATATTTGAGTTGGCTAATTTCGGCTCTAGGAAAAGTGATAACGGGGTTCAAAACAACACGTGGAAAACGGACAATTGACGATTTTCTCCACTTTCCAGTGTTTAAAAGAAAAATTCCTTCAAATTCGAGTTCCCCATGTTGAAAAACCTCTGGATGCAAAAAATCAAACGATTTGGAAAATTCGAGATTTTTTACTCCAAAGGGGGACCAAACAGGGCTTCTAGATGAAAATTTCTAATTTAAGTTTTCGAGGACCAAATTTAATTTTTTTTNTGCAAAAAATCAAACGATTTGGAAAATTCGAGATTTTTTACTCCAAAGGGGGACCAAACAGGGCTTCTAGATGAAAATTTCTAATTTAAGTTTTCGAGGACCAAATTTAATTTTTTTTTAAAGACAAATTTAAGTCATTACCTAAATTTTCACTAGGGCCAAATTTAAGTAAATCTAGAAGCCCTGGGACTAAGTGAAAAATACGAATTTTCAAAAAATTCTCCAAATCGGCCGATTTTTTACACTCGGAGGCTTTTCAACATGGGGAACTCGAATCTGAGGAATTATTTGATTTCGACCACTGAAAAGTAGATAGTTGTCAGTTTTTCGATGACAGTTTCCCACTTTTTTCGATGTCAATTTTTCGTTGTCACTTTTCCTAGAGCTCTAATTTCGTTTTTCAGCAATATAGTAAAAATGTCCACACGCCGATCACTTTGCGCTGCGGTCATACTTTTTGTAAGAAATGTCTAATCATTCTTGGCCGTGGTAGAAGCTCGATTCATTGTGCAACATGTCGTGCCAAAATCTTTGCAAATACGAAGCGCTTGACTAAAAACTTTCAGATGCTTGGTAAGCTATTATTTTCTTTTTCATAAAAACATAAATAGCTCTGGTACTAGTTCGGAACAGAGGATGCACTTTTCGAAAAAATATTTTTTGAAAATGACCATTTTAGGGGTAATTTTATGCTCTGAATTCAAAAATCTCACTTCCGAAGGATGAAACCTCGATTTTGCGTCCTGTACTGAACTAGTACCAAAGCTCTTCATTTGCTTGTGATATAGTATAGTGAGTCGATCGTCCTTATTTTGTTATGAAATACGAGTTTAATCTAATTTAAATCTCATTTGTAGAGTTGTTGAACAAGTTTGGCTTGCTTCGTGAGGATCTGGTGGAAGAGACAAATGAGCCTGATAATCAAGAAAATCCAGCACATCAGGAGCATGATTTTATTCGAATGGAAATGATTCAACGAATTGGAGATGTATTCGAAGTTGTAAATCGAGAGAACGCACCAGCAAATCCTTTAATTCCAGTAGAAATTCAAATTGAGCCGATCGCAAATCCGCTTGAGGAACAGAATCCAGCACCGGCAGAAAATCCAGAAGGTGGTGAACAAAATATGGAAGGTGGAGTACAGAATGAAATCCCGCAAGTGCATCAACCACTTGCAGAAGAACATCATCCAGCGGCAGAAGACCAACAGGCACCTAATGACGAACCGCAGAATCAACTGCCGCTTATTGAGCCACCGAATCCACAAGTTATGGCTGAAATCGAAGAGTTATGTGCTAATGCGCGTGAAATGTTGGAGCCCATTCTTGGTGCGTTTGAAGAATTGCGTGAAATTGCTCAGAACTTTCAAGGTTTGTTTTTGATTTAAAAAACGCGACACATTTTGTACTCTAGGTTCGAACAGTGTTCTGTGTTCCACAGAGCTTGTAAAAGAAAAAGATTTTCTTACAGGGTGAGCCAAGAAAATCGTACTTTGTCGTTTTTGGCGAAATTTTGTTAAAAATCACCTATAAGGAGTATTTTCATTCGAGAAATCGATTGCGTGCATCGAAAACCCTTGAAAAGCAGATTTGTTTTGCAAAAAAAGTAATTTCAATAATCTTCTGTAATACTTGAAAATACGACAATTTGATATTTCATGGTTTGGGAAAACGTTCAAGGATGTGTACAATCGATTTCTTGCATGAAAATATC
The DNA here is from genome assembly GCA_900406225.1 of Acrobeloides nanus. Lineage (NCBI taxonomy): Eukaryota > Metazoa > Nematoda > Chromadorea > Rhabditida > Cephalobidae > Acrobeloides > Acrobeloides nanus. The sequence goes on along the minus strand of OZJO01017617.1, from coordinate 5,129 downwards.
TTTAAAAAATTGAAAAATTGGCACTGAAAAATCAGATTTTGCCAGATTTGATCTCAAAATCAGCACTTTTCTGAAAAATCAGCACACTTGGCACCCTTGATGATTTGAAAAAAAATTTTCACCAAAAAACGCAAAAATACGGCTTTTTTTGGCTCATCCTGTATAATAATAAATAGTTGATGTTTAGGCGATGTGCGTAGCTTTCGAAATCTAGTTCATGGAGTCCTCACCAGCTTGATGGAAATTGTATATCATCCTGTTATGCGTGAAGTCACTGAGCTATATCGTAGACAGCGAGCACAACGAAATCCGAATCAAGAAGTACGTAGAGTAAGTTTGTTCATCTTAAATTTGAAAATATTTTTACAGCGAGTTGCTGCTATGGATGGTGTTGGCATTGGCGCAGTTCATGTTCCTGTGGCCGATCCAGATCTCTTGGATGAATTGCGAATGCAGGAAATTCTCATGGAGCAGTTCGCTAATCGTAGAAACGAAGGCCACGCTAACAACGATGCGGCTCAAAATCAAGATGTGCCGGCTGCAATTATTCGTGCTCAGGAAAATGAGGGTGAATTCCTAGCAATTATTCGTGCTCTTATGCAGGTCGAAGGCCGCGCAGGAGATGTTGCTCGTGAAGTAGCGATGGGTAAATGAATTTTTTGGACTATTGCCAGTTAGTGACGTAACGTACGGGGGATAGATGGCCCTTTCCTGGCCGGAAAAACATAACGGTGCCAAAAAACTGTACTTTGCGTTTTTTGGCGAAAAAATTTCAAAAATCGCCTGTAATCGTTTTCAAGGTTTTTCGATGCAGTTTTTAATCGATTTTTCGCATGAAAATACCCCTTATAGGTGCTTTTGAAAAATTTTCGCCAAAAAACAAAGTATGGTTTTTTTTGGTTCACTTATAGTCCCCCATTAGAATTTGTTACTAAAATTGCCTAGATTTTCATTTTTTCAACAAAAATGTCCAAAAATTTCATTTTTAGCTTAAAACATGCATTTCTTAACAAAAAAATTTCGCCTGTTGCGCTGGTTCTTGATTTTACTCTTAAAAATCACCAAAATAGTCCTTATTCCAAAATTTTCAACAACAAAATGCCAAATTTGGCATTTTTTAATGTAAAAATCGTAATTTTTTAGCATTTTCAGATTAGAAAAAAGCATTTCCAAACATTTTTTGCCTGAGCTGGTTTTTTGTTTACTTTCCTCAAGGATTTCATTAAAAAATTTTCGCCCCTATTGGCACGAAAAACCATAAGGGACCAAGGTGATTTTGAAAAAGTCATAAGGGTTTTATGTTTTGTTTTATAATTTTGGGAAAAAACGTAACCAATGTAAATTGCGAAAAAATCTTGGAGAACAAAGGTGATGTGCCCCTCCGAAATTCTGGTTACGTTTCTGTAGATTCATTTACTATAAATTTTAGGTATGGAGGGTGACTCGGAAAATGAAGACGACGATGATTCGATGATTACAGCGCTGGAAATTGGTTTCCCTCGGCGTGAGATGCATGTTGAGATGATGAATATGGTCGACGGTCTCGTGGACGATGATGAAATGGAAGTGGAATTGCATGATCTTCACGATGACAATAGTGATGAAACTGGTGATGAGAATCCCAATCCGTGATATGTTTTAATAGGATAAAATAATTTTATTTATAATTTGCTTTGTTTAATGCGACTATATTTGTGCTGGAATGTTTTAAACTGAAATAAATTTGTGGAGCTATTTCGGCTCTTATACTCATGCCATTTTTACTATACCCTATTCAATAAACACGGCATAACTTTTTTCAATAAAGTTTTGGCGGAAAAGCATAAGTAGCTTTTTTCATCTATATTTGCTCTACAAAATGTAAAAATTATCCAAAAAGCTTTTAATGGTTAAGAGTTAGCATATGTGCACCCTTCTCGTTCATTATTATTTTAAAAATAAACTGGACCGAGGTCCTCGGCGCTCTGCGTCGTTCGGCCTTAGGATTCGCGTTCAGAGCGGCGCTCCCGAGGACTTTTTACGTGAACGTAAAAAGTAAAAAATAGCTTAAAAGTGAAAATTGGTCTATTCGTCCTTTTCTGACAAGGAACACACACGAGTTGACTGTCAAGATTTTAAAAAAATCTGGTATATTCGGAAAGAGCATACCCGACTTAAAATAACCCGCTCTATCTCTGCAGGGTTAGAGTTTTAGATGCTAATTTTGTTATTTTTACCGTTAAGTCGGGTATGCTCTTTCCGAATATACTTTTTAAATTCTTGACAGTCAACTCGTGTGTTTCTTGTGAGGAAATAAAAAAAATTCGGATTCGAGTTTCCCATGTCGTAAAACCCCTGTTGTGTTCCTGGGTTGTATTTCTAAACAAAATTTTGTGTGCTATTGCAGTTTAGGGGTCCAATTAATAGTTTAAGGGTCCAATCAAATTTTGTGCATAAAATCTTGAAGCCTAAACCCTTGGCCCAGTGAGCCTAAGTTTAGCTAAGTTCTAGTTTAACTGCCGCTTAGCTTAAATAAAAACGCATCCCTATTTTCGATTGTGGTCAATACCTACTTTTAAACTAGGCCGAACCTATCGGTCTGTAACTCACTGTTTCTTATATCAAAAAAATTAAACATAATCATAAAATTTTATTTAAAAGTAAATTCGACAACAAATAATAACAAGCAAATAATTAAAATATACAACTAATAACACAAAATTCTAATACTTCTCAAGCAATGTTGTGTGGCCCAATTAGAGTCTAGTTGGCATCAGAGTTCGGTAGATTGACACTAAAAGTTGATTGAATAACTGCAGGCTCTGATTCAGCAAGGCCAGATTCCACTTCTTTCACATTCGGTTGCATATGTGTAAATTGCGCAATTAATTTCTTTTCGTAATATTTTATTAAATGCTAAAAACAAAAAACTAAGCTAAATGACAAAACCTACAGCTGGCGCAAATTCTTGCAACACATTCGTCGGAACATACTCGAAAGTATTGTCCACGTATGTCACCAGCGCTTCGAGTTCTCTTCGACCACCAAATGTGTCGTTATCGCCAGATTTGATTCCTACAATTTCCAAAATCTCTGGCTTGTCGTGACGCTGAATGATATACTTTGGCTGATTTGCGTTCTTCAGTCGAGCAGCAGCATTACCTTCATCATCTTTCGGATTGCTACAAAAATGAGATTAAGATCAATCTTTAGCAAAAAAACCAACGCTATGCCATCGGCTTCCATCGTGATGTTCAACTTTCCAGAAGCGCTTTGAGTTCCTGTGGTCAAAGGATCCTCTTGCTTCACTTGCATTTCTGCTCGGCGGCGTTCGAATTCTTGTATCTTGATATCATCAGTCTAAAATATAAATGGAAGAGAAATTATTAGGTAAAAATTTCTAAGTATACATAAGAATATCAAAAAATATCAGGGAAGTGATTGGGTTGCAAACGACATAAAAGCAGGGATACTAAGAACATTTTTTCAAAATCACCAAATCTGACTTTAAAAATCAGATTTTAGGAGCAAAAATCAGCAAAATGCTAATTTTCCATTATATTTCTTATAAATTTGACAAAATTTCGTATCTCAAAAATCAGATTTGATATCTCAAAATCAACATTTTTCTGAAAAATCAGCAGACCTGGCACCCCTTCCTGCCTAAAAGGATGATATTTTTTTGCACCGAAAATCTTATTGATCGGATTCAATTTTTGTATTAAAAAAACATTTTTTATGATCGAAAATTGCACTCGAAAATGCGTCTCATTGAGTTCTAGAAATTCGTTTTTAGAGTTTTTCAACAATTTCGATAGTCTAAAAACGAATTTGTAGACTATAAACTCATTTTCGAGTACTCAAAATGCAATTTTAGATAGTAACAAATGTTTTTCTAATGCAAAAAATTGAAACCAATTAAAAAATAAGAATTTAGGTGCAAAAAAAGAGATTTAGATGCAAAAAAGTGTTTTTTTAGATGCAAAAAATATCATCCGACCTAAAAACTTATGAAATTTTAGCTTAAAAACAAGTATTTCTCAAAATATTTTTCGCTTGCGGCGCTGTTTTTCCTTTAACTCAAGAATATCACAGGATTTCAAAAAATACGATTTTTTGGGTAAAAATGCCAATTTTTAGCCATTTTCGTCCCAAAAATTGCAGGAACAGTTCGCAATTTTACAAATTTGTCCAACCCTATCTGCTGATATGTGACTCCCTATGAATGGATTCGACATAAAGCTTAAAAACTTACGAAGAATTCCTTCGATTCCCACGAATTATATTTCGGGTCGTCTCCAAACCATTTAACAAGATACTCATCTTCACCTTCTTCGTTCTTACGATGTTCAAGAATTTCTTCAACATATGTTGTTTGCTTCTTTTTAGCTTTACGAGGAGTCTCGGTCTCACTTGATGCCATGCGCTTTTGCGAACTCCGTCGAGGAGTAGTTTGTTCTGTCTCAGATCTGTTCTTTCGCTCACGTAAATTTACCATGATTGTTGAGTTTTCAATAATGATAGAAAATAAGCTAGATAAAAAATATACAGGGGGAGGCAAAAGTCCTGGCCTAGGCGGACAAAAGTCCTGACCCAAGAAGCAACGTCTTGACATTTCAAAAACGTGTTTTCTCGACAATTCTGGACGAGAAATAACTTTTCAGCGTTCTTGACAATGTCAGGACTTTTGCCGCCTGGGTCAGAACTTTTGTCCGCCTAGGCCAGGACTTTTGCCTTCTCTGTAAGTAGTACAAAGCTGTTAAAACATGATAAAAAAATAAAAACATCAAATTTGAGGAAATATACAGGGGCGGAGAAGTCGTGGCAAAGGATGTACGAAGTCCTGAGATGGGATGTTATACAATACAAATACGGAGGGGGTGCAAAAGTCCTGGCACAAGGTTACATAAGTCCTGGCATAGGGTGCACAAAGGGTTCTGCAGTTTTTGTTTAAAATTTATGAAAAAATGGTAAAATGGAACTTTTTTGATTCACCCTGTACATTGATTATTACAGGGTGCGCCAAAAAAGTGGATTTTTGTGATTTTTTGGGACTCGAAAATTTATTTTTCAAAGGGAAATTTTATGTTTCTAGCGATAATTTTATGCGGGGAATCGATTGCGCGAATTCTCGTACCCTGAAAATACTT
>OZJO01017607.1:0-19979 GCA_900406225.1 Acrobeloides nanus | reverse complement strand
TACAGGGGGGGAGGGGGGGGGGTCAAAAAATCCGAAATTTTAATTACGTAATATCTGGATGACCCCTTACTTGTAAGCATTCACAATGATTCTTCCTTTAGTGGCTCTGATTTCAAGAGTATTTTGACGATGATGGCTGAACAACACAAGTAACAGGCTGAACAGCGACGGACTTTTATGAAGCAGAGGGTGGAAATGATTTATAAAAACAGTAGAAAGTATGAAGGTTCGATGAAATTTTCCTTTTTTAACGTTTTAACCCCTTAGGACCGGCTATATGAAGCCGCGGTTTTTTTCGAAAAAATTGTATATTTGGAATAAGAAAACTTTGCTGATTCAAACGAGGCTGGTTTTATAATTTTAGGTTTTATTTGAATTTGTCCCATATATGGGAAAAAATTTATAAGAAATTTTTTTCAAAAATTTCTTTTTGTACTATTGCAGGGCCAACAGGGAATTTTCAAATATATAAAAATTATTGAAATCCGATTTATATTGGAAGAGATATACAGCTTTCAAAATCTTGTCCCATATATGGGACAGCCGTGCCTAAGGGGTTAAAAGGCAAAATTTGGACAAACTCAACTTGAAACATGAACCGTAAGATTAGTAAATTTTCGACATTATGTGTTGATACAGCATTCGCATAAAAAACTATATTGACCGTCATAGAGTCTATGTGGAATTTTTTACATAATATTGGGTTGTTCGATAAGTATTATTGGCCCCAAAAATACATCTAAATTCGGCATTTTTCGCTCGCTTTCGTTGAAATTTTTTCAATATTATGCAAACATGCATGCTGAATACGATCCAATCAGTCTTTTCAAGCGTAACTCATGTTTTCATGTTAATATATAGACTTGTTCAAAAAATGGGGGTTTTCAATGGTGAAAATTAATTTTAAAATGTCTATATTTGGTTCGATTTATGACGAAATTTTCGACCGTACTAGTGTTTTTCTGGTCGGGAAATCGATTGCGCGCATTGCCGAGGTATGAAAATGCTTACCTGACTCTGATTCAGAGAATACAAAGTTTTTGAGACACTTTCGGGGTATACCCCTCGTAGGTACCTTTCTGTGGTCAAAATTCAATAAATTCCTTCAGATTCGTGTTCCGCATGTCGAAAAACTCCACGACACCAAATTTCAGCCAATTTGGAAAACTTTTTGAAAAGTCGAGTTTTTGGCCTTCTTGTCCCCCCCACCCCCCAACTCGAATTTTCAATAAGTTCTACAAATTGTCTGAAATTTGGTGTCAAGTGGTTTTCTGACATGGGAAACACGAATTTGAAGGAATTTTTTGCTTTTGGCCAGGGAAGGTATAATACGAGGAGTATACCCCGAAAGTGCCTAAAAAAATTTGTATTTCCTGAATCAAGCTCAGGCAAGACATGCCTCAGAAATGCACACAATCAATTCCCTGACTAGAAAAACTCTAGTACGGTCGAAAATTTTGTCAAAAATTGACTTCTATAGCCAAATATCGACATTTTAAAATTAATTTGCACATTGAAAAACCTCCATTTTTGAAAAGTCTGTATATTGACATGAAAACATGAGTTACGCTTAAAAAGACTGATTGGATCGTATCCAGCATGCACTTTTGCATAATATTTCGTTGAAAAAAAATTCAACGAAAACGAGCGAAAAATGCCGAATTTAGATGTATTTTTTGAGCCGACAATACTTATCGAACAATCCAATAGATTAAAATCACAATGATTTTACACAGAATGAAATCGATTCCATAAATAGTGGATGCTCCAAATCTGATGCATTTAGTCTGCTGATATCGGTTTCCTCTTCATATTTCATTTCCTCTTCTTCATATTGCATTTCAATCACCAAAGCATAAGAATCCGTTTCATGTATCACACATCGACGACAAAGATACTGTTGTCTATAAGGGTTATGAATTTCTATTGTTTCGAAGCTATATTTTACACGAAGTTGAGTGTTGTTTAAAAATGTTTTTACAGCATCAAAAATAATATTGAATTTGTAATCATAGACATAAAGTTCAAACTTTCCAACTAAAGAAATGGGGTTTTGATGCGTACGATATAGCTAAAATTTTTTATAAATAATCAATTATTTGCTTACCTCACACCATTGTTGAATAAAATTTCCATAATTTTTCTCTGAAGTTTCGAATTCAATAGTCAATCGGTTAGCTTCATTTAATTTGCCATTACAAGTGAAATGCAATAAATCTTCATTTTCTTTAAATTTCAACCCTTTAAGTCTAATTTCTTTCGGTGTCGAAGGCAATTGTACAATTTCGGGATTCGTACAGACTTCTCTTACGGCATCATCATTTTCATAACCGATAGCTAATTTATCGACTATGATATAATTATCTAAAATAATTAAAATCATACTGTTTTTTATTAAAAAATATTAAAACCGAGAATCGTTCGAGTACAGTTGATTCGAAAAGGGTCGACCCTGAGCCCCCAAACAAATTTCCGAGTCCTATCTCCCATCTCAGAGGCCGATTTTCTTCACCAAAGCTCGCACCCCAGGACCAATCTCCTACCCACAGATCCGACTCTGAGCCGACATGGCCGATTACTCCATTATCAAAAGTCTACTCTCTTCCCAGGGCCGAACCCCAACCCAACGCCAAGAGCAGTGTTAAAAAATCCATGCCCCCCCCCCCACTCAATCACATAAAGCTGACCTTAGGCACGTTTACATCACATGAAAAAATAAATGAAGGAAAAAGTGATGCAATGGTGATGAAATTGTGATATTGATGAAAATAGTTATGATTACAAGTTATGAAATTAGTTTTCACTTATTTTTTCATCACTTCACTTTTTCATCACTTTTTTCATGTGATGTAAACGCGAATTATCTTCCCAAGCCAATCATCAGCCCCAGGACAGAACCCCTATCCCAACGCCGAGAATCAGAGCCAACCCTAACCCCTCTCATCACCATAAATCGACCCTCTTCCTATGACCAATCTTCAGCTCTAGTCCAATCCACTACTCTAACGCCGAGCTTCAGAACCCATTCGAACCCTCTCAAGGCCAAATCTCTTCTCCCAGGGCCTACCCATTCCCTTAGGACTGATCTCTGAGTCCCAAAGTTGATTCTAGCTTCATAGTCAACCTAGGGATGTTACATGCCAAAATAGAAAACGTGGCAAAGATCATGCCAAAACGTGGCATTTACGTGTCCAGACATGGGCAAAGGGATGTGCGGCTGACCCAAAATTTAAGAAGTGGTCCAAAACATAAGAGTCCCCCCTTATGATTTTTTTTCGAAATTTTGCAAAATTTTTTGACAAAAACATAAGGGTCTCTCCTTATGTTTTTTTTCGAAAATTTGAGAAAAAATAAGGGGGGACCAAGGCAATTTTTTCGAGTTTTTAAAAAATTTCAAAATCAGTTTAATTCTATTTTTCGCGCCTATCGGCGCGAAAAATAGTTTTTTTTTTTGCTGAAAAACACTCATTTTTAAGCGGGAAACGCTTAGAAATTTTCAACAAAAATTTTGTTGAAATCCTTGAGTCAATGCAATAACCCGCGCCGCAGGCGAAAAATTGTTTGAGAAATGCTTGTTTTTAAGCTAAAAATGCTCCGAAAAACTTGTTGATATCCTTGAGTCAATGTAAAAACCAGCGCCGCAGGCGAATTTTTTTGTTGAAAAATGCTTGTTTATATGCTGAAATAATAAACATTCGTTTTAGTCCATAACTCATTATAAATNTGGCAAAACGTCCAAAAACGTGGCGCGTGGCAAAAAGTCCAAATTCGTGGCATTTGCCACGAAAACGTGGCAATGTAACATCCCTAAGTCGACCCCCAACGACTGTCAATCGAGCCCCTCCCCACCTCATCAATAAAAGCTGACCCTACTCTTGCCACTAGACCAACGCCAAGCCCCAGTGCTAGCTCAAGGCTCCAAGACTGATCTCCGAGCTCCACGGCTGACCAATCTATGAATCACAGTAAAGCAAGCGCTTTTACATTTCGGGAATGCAAAACCGATTCCCGGATAAAAACCCATGAGACGATGATTTTAGCATAAAAACAAAATTGCTATAGATTCTCGCTTCAATACACAGACCTGTTTTCTGATCAGGGGTTTTCGGAAATCAGGCAAATTTTTTCAGGAAATAAGGTAAATCCCGAAATCACTGCTCGGGTGCTCGGCCTTAGGTGCTAAAATACTTAGTTCGGGTGGATCTTATATCTTGCAGTATTTAAATATTCCTTACCATAAGTTTCAGCCAGTTTTAAGCCAGACCTTAGCATTTTCCTATCGCATTGTCCAAATTTTCCGCAAAATCTACCTCCAGTTTTCTCTGTAATAATTTTCATCATATTCAATAAATAATTCAGATCTGAATTATTATCGTAAAGTTGAATCCTTTCATAAACGACATTATTCAAATTTGTCAATACTTCATCGACTGTCAGTTGCGAATACCGAGATGACACATCTTCCTCGATTTTGCTTAAGTTTGTCCCATCAAAATTAATTGCATAGCTACAGCGACATTGTTCTTCTGTCGCAAAAAAAGAAATTTGATTGATACCAGTATTAAAACATAAGTATGCAAATTGTCGAAGAGGCAAAATATGTTTGTGACGAATGATGACGTTGTTCCATATTTGGTTCACGAGTTGAACTCTTTCAATTTGATCTTTGTTCAAGAAAGCAAACAAGTCGCAGATGATTTCAGGAGTAGTAATCATGCTGAATACCAATTCTTACTTCTAAAAAAGTTGGAATTTATTAACTTACAAGGGACGTTTCAGACTTGTAAAATGGATTTTTGTTGGGGAAGTTGTTTTTCTTGTAGATCGACCCCATGTTTATTATTAAATTGTTGGAGTTTTCAGTGCGCTTTGCCTTCTCGCTGATATAGCCTTCCGAACATCGAAAAATAGCGCTTATGAAGGAAATGAGAGTGTCAAAAAAAACCTTTATAGGACATATTTTTTCGCAAAAAACTTCATTTTTTTCACCATTTGTGACTTTGCTCGACAAATTCCCATCGTTTTTAGAATGATTTGAGAAAATTTCAAAAAATCGACTTTTTGAGGTGCCATGCCTAGGAAAGACAAGGGGTAAAAAAGTAGATTTTTTGAAATTTTTCAAATCATTCCAAAAACGATTGGAAATTGCTGGGCATAGTCAAAAACGGTGAAATATGAAGTTTTTTGCGAAAAAATAAGCTCGATAAAGGTGCTTTTGACACTTTCATTTCCTTCAGAAACGTTAAAACACGCTATTTTTCGATGTTCGGAGGGCTCTATTTCAGTGGGGAAGCAAAACACACCGATAACTCCAATAATTTAATAATAAACATGGGGTCGATCTACAAGAAAAACAACTTCCCGAACAAAAATCGATTTTACAACTCTGAAACATCCCTTGTTAACAACAATTTGGACGGATTCATAATAAAAAATAATTGAATCTGTGAATTTGAACAACTAATGGAGTGCGTATAAACTCGTATCAATGCTGTTTTTGGCCTGACTAACTTTTACTCAATATTGGGTTGTTCAATAAATAAGGTGCTATTGAGCGTTGCATCAAATTTGAAAATGATTCCTCAGGGGGGGGGGGGTTTCTAGGTAGGGAATTGATTGCGCGCATTTTTGAGAGTTGAAAAAATTTCACTGACGCGGATTTAGGCGATTTTCGTTATGGAGCCTTTTTAGGGAGTATGCCCCAGTATATGTAACTTCCAGTAGCCAAAATCAAAAAATTTCTTCAGTTTCGACTTCCCATGTCGAAAAACCCCGAGTACAAAAATTCAGACTATTTAGAAATTTTGTTATAAATTTGATTTTTTTACTCCTTGGTCCTCCAAGGGAAAAAATAGATTTTTTTTAGTGCTCGGCAATGCGCACAATCGATTCCTCGCCTAGAAAAACCTCCTGAGGAGTCATTTTCGTAAAGATTATATGCAACGCTCAATAGCACCTTATTTATTGAACTCAATTTATAACAACCCAACAATCCTTACTTATTGGCAAGTTGCTATTGATCGAATGAAAGAAAAATAAATGTGCTAAACAATAAATTGATTTCTGTTCAACTCACGAATGACACAACACAGCAAGATTAATAGAATCGGCTTTTATGCAATAACATCAAATTCTATTTTTTCATCAGTTTAAATAATCAAAGTTATTCATAAAAAACATCAAATTTCAAAACAGATATACTAAAGAAAGTATTTCAAAAAATGTACATTAGGCGCATTTGTTGGCGACCCGCTCGAACATTTATTAAATGTCCGGTTTTCGAATATTTATTAACATGTCAGTTGTTTCTATCGTCTTTCTTCTTTCATCTCGTGCATATACCAGAAAGTACCCTTGGTCGTCACCTAGGCCACAACAGCAACTATTGGGTTGTGGAATAAGTTGTTGCCGCTCAAAAAATGCATCTAAAATCGGCATTTTTCGCTCGTACGCATCAAAGCCCCATTTCTTTAGTTGGAAAGTTCGTAACTTATTGTAACAATCCCATTTTTCTTGATGCTCTGAAAACATTTTTAAACAACACTCAACTTAGTGTAAAATATAGCTTCGAAACAAAAGAATTTTATAAACCGTTTCATGTTCGCTTTACTCATCAGTATCTTAATCGTCGTTGTGTGCTACATGAAACGGATCCTTATTCTTTGGTGATTGAAATCGCATATAGAGAGGATATCGATATGAGCAGTATAAATGCATCAAATTTGGATCAACCACCATGGATTAAAATGAAATCGATTTCATTCTGTGTAAACTCATTGTGATTGTAATATATTTGTTAATATTGAATAAAATTTCTTTTAACTCAAAAATATATTACAATCACAATGAGTTTACACAGAATGAAATCGATTTCATTTTAATCCATGGTGGTTGATCCAAATTTGATGCATTTATACTGCTCATATCGATATCCTCTCTATATGCGATTTCAATCACCAAAGAATAAGAATCCGTTTCATGTAGCACACAACGACGATTAAGATACTGATGAGTAAAGCGAACATGAAACGGTTTATAAAATTCTTTTGTTTCGAAGCTATATTTTACACTAAGTTGAGTGTTGTTTAAAAATGTTTTCAGAGCATCAAGAAAAATGGGATCGTTACAATAAGTTACGAACTTTCCAATTAAAGAAATGGGGCTTTGATGCGTACGATATAGCTAAAAAATTTTTATAAATAGTAAATTATTTGCATACCTCAAACCATTGCCGGATAAAATTTCCAATATTTGTAGAATATTGGAAATTTGTAGATGAAATCTTGAATTCGATAGTCAATCGGTTAGCTCCATTTAATTTGCCATTACATGTGAAATTCAATACTTCTTCATTTTCTTCAAATCTCAAACGTGCAAGTCTAATTTCTTTCGGTGTCGAAGGCAATTGTACAATTTCGGGATTCGCACAGACTTCTCTTATGTATGAACCATAACATTTATAACCGAGAGCCAATTTATCGACTATGATATAATTATCTAAAATAATTAAAATCATACTGTTTTTTACGAAATATGAGCAAAATAAGAACCGCTCGTTACAGTTGATTCGAGAAGGGTCGACCCTGCGCCCCAAAACAAATTTCCGAGTCCTAGGGGCTATCTCCCATCCCAGAGGCAGATTTCCACCTCGCCGAAGCTTGAGCCCCAGGGTCATCTCCTACCCACAGATACGATCCTGAGTCAACTATGGCCAACTACTCCATCATCAAAAGCCGACCCAGGGCCGATCATCCCCTCTAAGATCGACCAATCTATGAATCACAGTATAGCGAACGTTTTTGCAGTTCGGGAATTTGCGAAACCGATTCCCGGATAGAAAAATCCCAGAAACGATGATTCTAGCATAAAAACAAAATAACATCAATTTTCGCTTCAATACACAGAACCATTCCGGCATCGACTCAAATGAAACGAAAGGTTTGAAACGATACGAATGAAACGATTTGCCTGAAACTGATTTACAGAGGGGGGGGGGCAAAAGTCCTTGTAAGGGGCGGTATATTTTCCTTGCGAAAAATACTCTTCATCAAAAGTTAGGGGGTAGGGTTCTAAGGGGAGGAATGGCGCAAATTTGGAGGCCTGAAACTTTGATCTTTTAAAGTTATGGCGATTTTTCGAATACCGAAAAACCACCTTTTTAGGTTATGTAACTGGCTACAGTTGTGGAAATGTAACCGGCAGGTTATGTAACCTGCTGGTTACGTAGCCTACCGGTTACATAACCTGCTGGTTACGTAATCAGGTTGCGGTTACGCAGGTCACGTAACCGGTTACGGTTTTAAATACATCACTGGTGTATGGCGTCGACCAGAATTTTTTGTTAAATTATTTGCCGTGTATCTTCCTTTAACAAATAATGGAGAATATTATCCTAATTGATTTTTAAAATCTTTTTATTTAAATAAATGTTTTTTGAATAAAAATTGATAGCCGCCAGAAGTTGTTTATATACCTGATATTTTATTCCTTGATGTGAACTTTTGACCTTTTGGCGAGGACTTTTGCTCTCTCCCCCCTGTATATCGCTGATTTTTTATTGGTTTTGTTTCATTCGTATCGTTTCATCTTCTTCGTTTCATTTGAGTCTATGCCCCCATTCTCCTATCAAGAGTTTTCCCTAAAACAGGTAAATTTTTTGACTGCTCAGACTCGGGTGCTCGGCTCTGGATTCTAAAATATTTAGTTCGTGTGGATTTTATATCTTACAGTATTTATAAACACCTTACCCAAAATTTCAACCAGTTTTGAATCAAATCTTTCCGGATCGCAGTGTCCAAATCTTCCGCAAAATCTACCACCGGTTTTCGTTGTAACAAGTTTCATTATATTCAATAAATTATCCAGATCATCCTCTGAATCAAAATATTCAAGTTGAATCCCTTTATAAACGACATTATTCAAATTTGTCAATACTTCATCGACAGTCAGTTGCGAATACCGAGATGATACATCTTCCTCTTCCTCATCTTCCTCGATTTTGCTTAAGTTTGTCCCATCAAATTTAATTTTATAGCTATTGAGTTTTTTGTTGTACCAATCTTCATCTGTCACATAAAAATTTATTTCTCTAGATGCAATACCGAAAGTTATTCCTCTAAATTGTCTACGAGGAAAAATATTTTTGTGACAAATGATGACGTGCATCGCAGATGATTTCAGGCGTAGTAATCATGTTAAATGCCAATTCTTACTTCTAAAAAATTTAGAGTTGATTAATTTTGACAGATTCGTAATAAAAATAATTGATGCTGTGTAATTTGAACAACTAATGGAATGCGTATGAAATAAATAAACTCGTATCAATGCTGTTTTTGGCCCGACGACTTTTACTAAATTTAATTGTTCAATAAATAAGGTGCTATTGAGCGTTGAATCGAATCTTTACGAAAACGCTTTCTCAGAAGGTTTTCTAGGCGGGAAATCGATTGCGCGCATTGCCGAGCCGTGAAAACGCTCCCCTCACACTTATTCAGGAAAAGGGTGTGTATTAAAGCGAAAATGAACTAAAATTCGGAATTTCATCGGACAAACGGCTTTCTAGGGGTTTATCTATGCGATGAATCATTCGCGTTTTGAGGATTGAAAAAATTTCACTGACGCTGATTTAAGCGATTTGTAAACGATTTTCGTTATGAGACCTTTTTAGCGAGTAAGCCCCTAGTAGATGTAACTTCCAGGAGAGAAAATCAAAAAATTTCTTCAGATTCGACTTCCCCATGTCGAAAAAGTACAAAAATTCAGACGATTTGGAAAATTTTTATAAATTTGATTTTTTTTACTTCTTGGTCCCCCAAGGGAAAAAATAGAATTTTTCGCTCTCGATAATGCACAATCGATTCCCCGCCTAGAAAAACCCCTGGAGAAGTCATTTGCATAAAGATTCAATACAACACTTAAAAGCACCTTATTTATTGAACAACCCAACATAAGATTCTTTTTGACATTTTTATTTTATTTTAATTCAATATATACCAAAAAGATTTTTATTTTATTTTAATTCAATATATACCAAAAAGATTTTTATTTCAATGTAAATTTTCAAAGCTCGGTACTCTCAAAGGAGAGGGCTTCAAAATAACGTGAATTTTGTTCAAAATTTTTTTCTATGATCCCTTTAGGGGTAATTTTATGCGGGAAATCGATTGCGCGCATTCGTGTTCCCCGTAACAAAAAACTCTGGGATACAAAAAAAACAGCCGATTTGGAAGAAATTTTTAAAGAAAAATCGAATTTTTTGCCCCTTGGTATCCCTTGTGGTAAAAAATTTTAATTTTCAACCAAAAAAATTCAAATCGACTGATTTTTTTATCTCGGGGTTTTTTGTTATGGGGAACACGACTATAAAGAAATTTTTTGATTTTGATCATGGGAAAGTGGAGGAAATTGATCGTTGTGAAAAGTCCTAGAGCCACTCGATCAGGCCAGTGCAAACACTGGGTTTGGCCCCTGAATTTTGTAAAAAGTTGACAAAAAATAAGATTTTGTGCTATTGCCAGTTTATTTTCAGCGCACAGCGAAAATTCCTCGTTACACGGTGTTGTATACCAATGATGACATGAGTTTAGATCATCTTCAAGAAATGACGAACACTCCCAACTTGATACACTCCGATTTTGCCGAAACCGGGCTCAAACTGTTCCTCATGCCCAATTTGATTATAAAATTTTTTGGAATTATTGGCCCATACAACTTCCCCGAGAATATAGAGCCCTCAGAACATCGAAAAATAGCGTTTTTTAGCGTTTCTGAAGGAAATGAGAGGGTCGAAAAACACTTTTATCGGACTTGTTTTTTCGCAAAAACTTCATATTTTTTGATTATGCCCAACATTTTCCAATCGTTTTTGGAATGATTTGAAAAAATTCAAAAAATCGACTTTGTTGACCTTTTGACAAAGTTTCTTTTCGTGAAGCTTTTGTATGGAAGCGCAATAAGGCACAAAATTATACAACTTTATTTTACACTTAAAATTGTTACAAAACCGATTTTCTTATATAGAAAATTTGAGGCTAGAAAATTCTAAAAAGTAGTGCCCTTGGAGAGGGTCAAGGCACTACACGTTTCCATAGCTAGAGGCGTGAAAACACAAGAATTTTGCTTAAAATGCAAAAGAAAGAAAAAGAGTGGCGGCTCGAAGAGACGCCATGCATGAATCATTTTGCTCACAAAAGAGAAAATTTACAAAAAATTAAAACAATGTAAAATCTAAATATTACAATTACGCAAAAAATACAAAATATTACAAAAAATGAATTTTATATAAAAATTCAGCTATTTTTTGTGGTTCGAACGATGTGCCGCAAGGTGCCATTTTTAGCGATTTGAAAATCCGGGATTTCCTGGATTTTCTTCGCGGTTATCCGCGACACTCCCGCCGAGAGATGAGTAGCTTCGTTTATTGCGAATTCGGCGTTGGGGCGTTGGGATGGCGATGAGGCAGCAGGCGATTTTTGTGCCGATGATGAGGATCAGTCCAGTTAGTATTGCAGAACCAGCGAAGAGTACGATATGGAGCCATTTACTGTAGATCAATCGGAGTAGGTCTAACCAGTCGACACCTGACTTTCCTAGATTGAGGGAACCGGTTACATCGGTGAATGATATGGTTTCGGTTCCTTCGTTTGGTGCGTACTCTAGTTCGCCTTTAAGAGTGAGCTTTACAGAGTAGTTTGTGGTATTGGCAACACATTCCTCATCGAGGTTGGCTTGGTTGGTGTAGATGCGAACCGTTTGTGTGATGCCGGTTTCGTTGCAGTTGATCGAAAATCGAGAACCAGTGAAGCATTCTACGTGCGCCATGGCGGTTCCGAAATTGGTGAAGCACTTGACGTTCATAGAGGCTCCTCGTTCGCATGAGTAACACCCTGTGACACGGTCAGTAGTGGCGGAAATGGTGTTAAGGTCCGAAGTGACAGCTAGGTGGAGTCCATTGACGGTTAGCTTGAGCTGAGCCGTAGAGTCGTCGGGTTTCATGATGATTTCGCCCTTTTCTTCGACAACAAGAAAACTGGTGTCGTCGTAGATTTGGACCTGGGGGAGTAGAGCAGTTGGCTCGTGCAGAAAGTCTTCTAGAGCGAGTGTCTGAGGACATTGGTAGAGGGCAAAATCTTTGCCTGGAGTGACCATACACATATTAGGAGGAAAGGCGCATTTCATGGACAGAGCGTCTTCTTTAGTGGAACACTTCAAGAAGCCGATTTTTTCAAGCATTTGTTCTGTGAGGTATACGCGTCGAGTGTCATCAGATAGAAATCTAGGCTGAGTGACTGTTTGTGGCGGAGAAATCAAGTTGTTAAGAGCTAGGTAAATTCCTTTCCATGCTTGATTTCGTCCCGGCGATAATCGAAAGCGCTTTTTCTCGACTTCGGTTCCATTGAAAGACAAACTTAAATCAAAACTCAAGTAGCCGACGTATCTGGCGCATGTGTCGAGGCTGTAGGCTTTGTTGTTGATGGGTACCGCAAAGACCTTGCTGAACAAGCATCCGGGATTGGGCCATCCGCACCAACAAGAAGGTCCTCCGCAGCTGCGGTCGCAGCGAGTGTATCCTAGCATCGAATTGGCGGTAGTTCCTAGTTCGGTGATGGTTGCGTTGAGAGTCACGTGGTCACAATCGTCTCCCTGGCAGCTTCCCTTGGTATCGCATCGTTTGACCGATACGCTGTCCAAACGGAATTCTCGGGTCCAGTAGAGATTTCGAAGTTCGCAGACAAGCTCGTATTCGACGCCGCTTAGCTTAATATGACCGACAGGACGTTCGAGTGGGTCCTTGAGGAAGAGGCATATGTCTTGCCCTTTAGGCAGGATGTCTAGTGTCGTGGTGAGCTCGAATCGGCATTCCTGCTTTTCAGGTGTTTGGAAACACTGATTTTCGGTGGCCATAAACTCTTCAGTATAGGCGCAGGCGGCAGCTAGTTGGAGGGTAGCTTGTCCAATATATATGTAGCATACTATCGTAATCAGTGGTGGTATTCTGGTGGGTCTTCCAGAGCTTCTGCTGTATAGCTCGTCTTCGGAGTCGTCCGACTGAACGTCGAGAAGTCTGACTCTGGCGGACTCCTTCTGCTTGTCTAGGCGATGGCAGCATTTTCTTAGGACCCAGAGTAACCCATGGAGCAGTTTGCGGATGATTTGGAGCAACAGAATAGCTATCTTGCAGCAGATGCATAAGATAACTATTGAAGGTACGATCGTGATTACGAGCATGATTCCTGAGACAGCTACAGCTAACTTTTCGAGGCATCGATGATTGGCGAGACTTTCTACCAGGCACCATGTGCAGTTTAGGTTGAGACAAGAATTAGGGACTTTGCAGGAGAGTGAGACGGAGGCAGCCTTGTTGCCGTTCATCCAGAATTCGATCGTGGGATCGTAGTCGGAAGCCGTGACTTGGGATGGCAGCCGTCTGGTCTGGTTTTGATTGGGAAAGGATAGTCGATCCTCGAATCCGTTGGCTTGGATCGTGATAAGCTGGGTGCCGTTATCGAATGCTAGATCGATTCCTTCTGGATGGCAATTTGCATGGCAAGATTGGCATGTAGTGGTTACTTCGCGTCTTCTTGGGAACTGAAGTTGATCCACGTGTCCCCATGCGGCTATTGGTATTCTTGTTTCTCCGACTACAAGAACTGCTACTGGTGGTTGTCGGTAAAAACAGAATTTGTCGCCGTAGGGTTCGCAAGCGTGCGTGTCGCAGTAATGGGGTGAACCCGTCACGATGGATCCATTACCTACACATCTGTACTCGTCCTTCCAATGATCCTGCCATACGAGTGTGAAATTAGTGACGTAGTGGCTAGTGTTATCGTATAGAGTGACACGCATCAACTGTCCTTTTGATGGCTTCGAGATATCACACTCCGCATAGGGTCCGAGTTGGCAAGCGTCGGGGCTTAGGGAGTAGAGTGCTTGTTTTACCTTTGGGATGTTGGATTTCGAGTTTTGCGTAGCTCCTCCTTCTTTGTAGAAGCTACAGCCCTCCGCCCACGAAGGACAGCGGCAATCACGAATCTTATTTTTAGCCGCTTTGTCCTGTTGCCAACAATAGTTGCCGTTCGGCATCTCCCAGATCTCGATGCCGGGATTGGTACATTTCGTTTCATCCATCCATTTTAAGGGGTGTACGTTTTCTGGACATTCCGAAGCCTGAGCACCAATGTAGTAGCCTGCGAATGACAGCAAGGCTATGTAGGCAAGTGTTGGAGTGAGGTTGACGATTTTCGCTGTGGAGCGAGTGGTTCGTTGCGCTGGGGCTTCATGCGCCTGCTTTTTCGGAGTAGAAATAGTGGTTTCCGGTGGTTCAGTTTCTCGAGCGTCGTCAGTGACTTCGAGCGAATATAGATGATTGATGGCACGGTTGAGAACGTGGCCTAGGCTATTGCGAACTTTGGCCACTCGAGTGTATCCATCGGAGCTTTTGACGAGTTCGATGACGCGGCCTAGTTGCCAACATCCGCGGGGAGCTTGGTCTTCTTGAATGATGACAAGTTCTCCAATTTTTGGCACTAGTGGATTTGTGCTGCGAGGATGTCGATGAGAAACAATATGATGCTCTCGGAGCGCTTTGAGGTAGTGATCGTGCCACATCCTCCAAAATTTGTCGAGGCAAGTTGTCGTTTGCTTCCAGACTTCGAGAAGGAGTTCTCTTTTTTCGGCATTTCGAGGCAAGAAGTCGGGGTCATCGTGATTATTCGTTAGAGGCGGTGTTCCGATTAAGGCGTGCGGAATCAGAAAGTCAATCGGTCGTACCACCTCGGTAGAGAGGAGGTCATCATGCATTTGAGTCAACGGGCGCGAGTTGACGATGGCTTCTGCTTCTAAAAGTAGAGTGTCGAAATCTTGAACTTTTAATCGACGGTGGCCGATTGAATGGCGAAGAACATTTTTCACAAGCCCTACCATCCTCTCATAGGCCCCTCCATGAAACGGAGCCAATTCGGGTATGTGTTTCCAGGTTATTTGTTCCGTTGAAATGTAGGCATTTTGAGAGGCCTCGACCATTACGTTGCGCCATACGAGCATTATCGCCTTTGAGCCAGCTTTGAAGTTGGTGCCGTTATCGCTCCAGACGATCTTCGGCTTGCTTCTTCTGGCGACGAATCTGCGAAACGCGTTTATGAAGGCCATGGCTGATAGCTCGGAGACGGTTTCGATGTGGATCGAGCGTGTGACGAAGCACACAAAGAGGCATCCCCAAACCTTCAATGCTTCGCCGTTGGATTTCACAATATATGGACCGAAGTTATCTATTCCGCAGTTTTCGAAAGGGGTAACTCTTTTGATCCGTTCGGCGGGTAAGGGTGCCATTGGAGGGAGTTTAAACGGTCGTGCTCGGTACCGTTTGCAATGATGGCAGTTGTGGATGATTTTGCGTGCCAGTCGAGTTGCTTGCGGAATCCAGTAGGTTGCGCGAAGAAGAGCAAGTGACTGTTGTACACCTGCGGAATGTTGCGACTTCCGGTGAATTTTATCCATTATGAGTTCGGCCAATCGAGATTGTTTACAAATGAAGATAGGAGAGCGCGCGTCATGTTCTAATTGGCTGCGTTCCATCCTACCATAGCATCTTAGAATCCCTTGATCATCTGCCCGGATACCTAAGTTCTGGTTTTCGTTTTTCGATGGTGGGTGGCATCGCTGGGAGTCTTTGATTGCTATGATTTCCGCATTACGCATTTCTTCAGCCGTTACGGCTTTCGATCCGGAAGATTTTCGTTTTTTGATTGCCGAAACGAAGCGAAGTACGAAGGCTATTATGAAAAGAAGTCTTTCGAAGGTCGAGACGCGAGAGGAGTCGAATAGGGGCTCCAGATTCTCAACTTCTTCACGTACGGCGGCTGCTACCTCAAATTCTGGATCGTCCTTTGTGGGTAGCCACTCTCGAAAATCGAATTGGTTGTCTGGTTTGGGTGGCCATTGAGACTCGTCGTGATTAAGCCATTCTGGCCCATTTTTCCAGAGCGTGTTGATGTTAAGCTCGGCGAGTGGAAGCCCTCGCGTCCCGAGATCAGCGGGGTTTGAGCTTGTGGGTACATAGCGGTATTCGTCTACTGGATATCGACGGATTTCTCGAATACGGTTGTTTTCGAATACCTTTAATTTTGCAATATCGGGGGCCAAGATCCAAGCAAGGACACATCGAGAGTCGGTCCATGCGATAGTGCGCTTGATGGGTAACCGACTATGTTTTTTGACAAAGGCAAGGCTTCGTCCTCCAATTGCTACTCCTAGAAGTTCCATGCGCGGGATCGTGGTCTTGTCTTCGGGTTTTTGTCGGCTCTTAGCAAAAACAATGTTTGACTTCAAATTCGAGATTTGGCGCAGATAAATTACCGTGGCGAACGCGTCCTTGGAAGCGTCGCAAAAAACATGGAGTTCGAAGCTGTCGTTGACCAAAGGCTGTATGACGAGCCTTGGGATGTGAATCGTTTGGTTGGTTATTGTTCCTGCAAGCTGAGCCCATTCTATATCTTCTTCGGGACTAAGCATCTCATCCCATGCTCGACCTTCTACAGTGAGTTTGTGGAGAAACAGCTTGCAGAGAAGTATGGCTGGAGACATGAAGCCTAGCGGGTCGTAAACTGCTCCGATGAATGCGAGCACCATTCTTCTTGTAGCTCGCTCGGGCAAATTTTTGTACCGCCGTTTCGCCTTTTTTCCTTTAGGCCTGACGAGGTGCGTACTGGGCGTTGCCATCGAGATAGTGTCCGAAGCTACATCCCATTTGACCCCAAGAATTTTTGGATTCGTGGGGTTCTTGGTTTGGTCTTCTTCAGGAATCTTTTCCGTGACTCCTGGAATGCTGCTGAGATACTCCCGCATATTCATTCCTGCGCTTTTGAAGATGGCTTTGGATTGTCGATATATTTCGAGAGCATCTTCTTCGTTCAGCGTGTCCAGTATGACATTGTCGGCATAGATATTGTTGCGAATCTCGAGCGCAAGGGGCGTGTTGATCTCTTCGAGATGTTTCCGGACTGTACCATTGAGCAAGTAGGGACTGCAGACTATCCCGAATGGCAAATATCGGAACTGGTACACGACCAAGTTTTCCTTCGTTGGTGGCTTGAGGGGGTCGCGAACCCATACAAACCGGGTATATTTTCGATCTCTCTCATCTAGACCAATTGCATGGAAGGCTTTCTCGATGTCACAGATAAGCGGATGGTTTAGGGTCCTGAAGACTAGGAGCATTATTTTTACGTCGTTCGGTAGTTCTGG
Source organism: Acrobeloides nanus (assembly GCA_900406225.1). Taxonomy (NCBI): domain Eukaryota; kingdom Metazoa; phylum Nematoda; class Chromadorea; order Rhabditida; family Cephalobidae; genus Acrobeloides; species Acrobeloides nanus. The sequence goes on along the minus strand of OZJO01017607.1, from coordinate 2,738 downwards.
CCTGTCGATGAAGGCTGTATGCATACGTTCTTTCCAACCACGATAGGCTAGAATGTTGCCGTCGAACTGCTCTAACACCAAGGGTGGAAGTTTAAACATTGGCGATTGCGGTGCCGGGTTCAATCGAGTGAGAGAAGAGGTTTGGACCTGATTTTCGACTGATATAGGTGCCAATTCTTGGTCAATTGATGCCCTTAGTTCGATTTTTCGTGTTTCCAGATCGCTGCTCATCGTATAGGCAGAGTCGAGTACTGGGACGAATTTGGCGGACGATTTTTTGAAGAGTTGATTTTCTTCGTCTTTTTCGGTTTTATCGTTTATTCCGCTTATCAGGCTCAACCATGCCGAATTTAAGTTTTCGAGCCTGGTACATTCGGTGCGCAATTTCGAAATCAATGCCTCTACGGCTAGGAGAGTCTTATTCATAGCGGTAATTTTTGCTACTCGCTCCTCAATGGCCGAGAAATCGAGTTGTAACGACGATGAATCGGATACTAACTTCTCTAGCCTTGCTCTACTCAGGCCGACTAGCGACCGATAGCTACCGGATGCGTCGGCCTCTTCTGATTGCAAAGGAGGTATTTCGATGTGCGTTTTTTGTGATGAGGTTGGATCGCGAGTGATAACCATTTTATTTTCACAAGTATAAAAAAATTACAACGAATTTATGAATTTTTCTATTTTAGAGGTGCGGCTGAGGATGCTTTCTGCCCAACTTCGGATGCTGGTGCAGTTCTTTAGAGCTTCGTCAATTGATTCCTGTGATGGCCGAGCTTTAACCTGTTTTTTGACCTCTCGAAGGGCTTCCTCAAGATGGTCGATTGAGCTAATTGCAGTGACACCCTTCGGGCTTCTGTGTCGCTTTGATATGGCAATTCTTGGGCTGGCGGACCGTTTCTTTGGTTGCGGGCTTGGGGAAGAGTCGTCGGAGGTGTAGTCCCTGACGATGACGTTAGCTGGTCCCTTTTTGCTGATCGACACTGGTTCTGGGTCGTTGTCCGACGGAATTTTCTTGTCAGCGGCTTTGTGGAGCTTGACTGGTGCTTTTACACGCTCGGGCTGAGTTGGCTTGCGAGTTGGGGCTTTGTCTGCCACTAAAAGTCTGATTATGGCTCGTTTAAGTGCCGTTGATACCACCTTCCTGGCGGTGCTGCTTTTCACGTGTATCGTCTCGGAATCCCACCCTCGTACTTTTTTTGGTCTGCTGGTGGGTCGGCGCAGGGCCTTCTCGTGTTTGCGTAGGTTTGCCTGGAGGGACCAAGGATTTGGATATCGTGTCAGATTAGGCTTGAATAAAGCTTACTAGTGGTCCAAAGAAGTTCTTGGATGCCACGTGCTTCGGCTTGATGGTTGACCACGTTTCTTGGTCTTCCTCGTTTTTTCAGAGCTCGTCGTACTAGATCTCTCAGCGGTGTGCGCCTCTTCTTGCCCACTGTTTTTGACGGTAACCCTGTGGTGGTAAGCTTGGCTCGACGGGCGGCACTGGAGCGGCCTCTTGCGGTTGGTCCTGGAGCTGCGGTTGGAGCTGGTGATGGAGCAGTGGCTGGAGCTGGTGCTGGAGCCGCGGTTGGAGCTGGTGATGGAGCAGTGGCTGGAGCTGCTGCTGGAGCTGCGGTTGGAGCTGGTGATGGAGCAGTGGCTGGAGCTGCTGCTGGAGCTGCGGTTGGAGCTGGTGATGGAGCAGTGGCTGGAGCTGCTGCTGGAGCTGCGGTTGGAGCTGGTGATGGAGCAGTGACTGGAGCTGCTGTTGGAGCTGCGGTTGGAGCTGGTGATGGAGCAGTGGCTGGAGCTGCTGCTGGAGTTGGGCCGGTATTGATTATCACTTGAGCTGTTTTGTATCGAGTCGGGAAGTACCATCTCTTCCACATCGTATTGAAGACAGGATCAAGTCTAAGTGGCTCTTCTTCTAGTAGTTCCAAGACTTCGGCCATGGGGATGTACTGTCATGTCAAGCTCCTGTAGATAGCATTTTCGGATGAAAAAAAGTAAAAGAAAAGAATAAAATGTTGGTTCACACAAAAATCAAATGAATAATAATCAATTTTACAAACGTTTTGAATTAAAAATTTTGTTTATAAAGATCTTATCGCCGCCTCAGGGTTATTGATCTGAGTGCGTCTTGAAATCGTTTAAAGGAAAAATTTTCCAAATTAGTTAAGAAGGAGAAGGAGAAAGTTACAAAATCTAAAAAACAAGAAAGTACCGGTACCAACTCAGAAAGTAGAAAATGAAAAAAAATATTTGCGTTACTTTCTTTTTTTCTCTCTCTCTTTCGATCGAACCATCTGTGGCCATATAACGCCGTATTTTAGATAAATAATAAAAAATGATTGTGCCTGCAATGCGTTGCATCATAGGACCTTCATTTTCATCATTGCTGCTGAATCACCACTACTTACAACAATCTTCATCACAAAGTTGCAGTTTTTTATTGGAAACTTTGTGATAGGGTGGTAGAGGAAATTTTACACAACTGAACGAAATTCTAAATGCTAAATGGGATGAGCAATCTGGTTACAGTTTACGGCCAAGAATATTTACAGCACCCTTTTTGTATCAAGAAGGCGAACCTATGGATGAAACCGAACTTGAATCTCCAGCCGAAATTAGTGGAAAATGTGAAGAAGAGTCAACTACATCCTGTCAAGGTTTCTATATTATTCCAAATTAACATCAATTTTTTAGATAAATCTTAAAAACTCTGGGACTAAAAAGAATTTCTATTAGCAAGGAATTAT
>OZJO01017596.1:0-17725 GCA_900406225.1 Acrobeloides nanus | reverse complement strand
CCTATGTGAGCGCGCTTCGCGCGCTGTTATTGTACCTGGTGAAATTGCAGCAACACTTTATGCTACAGCAACTCTTTATTTTATTGTATCGATTTTTTTGTAGTTTATAGTATTTTAGTGGCAGATTTTATCTACTACTACAAACTACAAAAATGTGGTAAAGAGGGCAGGATTTTTGACTCTTGACGATCACTCAAAACGGTTTTTCTCGTGACCCTTAAAGTCTTTTGACTTAATTTAAAAAGTTTACCATAGAGGAATACTTATGGCATAATCGATTAGATTTTGGTAATAATCTGACTTATTTTGAATTTTATACACCATTTGAAGTTGGGGGTACCCCCATATTTTCGTACCCCTACCTTCCAGAGACTGTAATTCCACCAAAACTGGTCAAATTCACTCCAAATTGACTCAAATCGCTCGGATTCGTGTTTCTCTCTTACGAAAAAAACCCATAATAATCGAAAAAACTAAAATCTAAAACCCTCAAATTTCCCTTTAAAAAATTTTTTCATGCCTCGAAACCTCCACCAATCGATTCGCAGATAGAAAAAACTCCCATACGCGAGAAAATATGTTTTCGAGTCGATTTAACAGAGTTATAAAACCCCTCCTAGCGGGACCCCTCATTTTTGACCCCAAAAAACACACAAAACCCCCTTTTTTCGAGCCCAAAAATTTTTTTATCCCTAATTTCTTTTAAAAAAAAATAAAATTGAGCGATTAGGCAACAATCGATTAGAATTTGGCGAGATCCTCTCTAGCCGATCTTCCCCCACATCCCAAAACCCTTGCACCACATGAGAGATGGATTTTTGACCCCAGCCCATTCACTCAAAATGGTTTTTCTCGATACCCTTAAAGTCTTTTGACCTAATTAAAAAAGTATGCGATAGAGGAATACTTGACACACAATCGATTAGATTTTAATAAATCTCTGACTTATTTTGAATTTTCTACGCCACTTTGAAGTTGGGGGTACCCCCTCATTTTCGTACCCCTACCTTCCAGAGATACCATTTCAACCAACTCGGTCAAATTCACTCAAAATTGACTCAAATCGCTCGGATTCGTATTTCTCCCACCCAAAACCCCATAATAATCGAAAAAACAAAAATCTAAAAATTTTTTTTAATTTAAAAATTTTTTTTCAAAACCCCCCCCCCTAATTTCCCCCTAAAAATATTTTTCATGCCTCGAAACCTCCACCAATCGATTCCCCGGTAGCCCCCTGGGAGACAAGCTTTTTTCAATTTTGGAAACTTTGACGCGGATAAGCAAACTGTATCAAGCACTTTGGTATGTTTCTTTTAATTTTCTTTATTTTTTCATTTAATTATTGGGTTGTAGAATAAGTTGTTGCCGCTCAAAAAATACATCTAAAATCGGCATTTTTCGCTCGTTTTCGATGAAATTTTTTTCAGTTGTAAGCAAGAATGTATGAAGAATACGATCCAATCAGTCTTTTTGAGCGTAACTCATGTTTTCGAGTCAATACTCAAACTTTTTTTTTTAAATTTGGCTCTCAAAGATGTACTCTTATTTTAAACTATTGATATTTGGCTATATAAGTCGATTTTTGACGAAATTTTCGACCCTCCTAGGGTTTTTCTAGGCGTTGAACACGAATCCGCCGTTATTTTTTGTCCATAACCCTTTGTGGGGTACCGTGGTCAAAATCAAAAAATTCCTTCGGATTCGAGTTCCCCATGCCGAAAACCCCCCAGTACAAAAAATCAGCCAAATTGGAAAACTTTTTGGAAATTCGATTTTACTTCAAAGGGGACCTAAGGGTAAAAAAAATCGAATTTCCAAAAAGTTTTCCAATTTGGCTGATTTTTTGTACTGGGGTTTTTCGGCATGGGGGAACTCGAATCCTTATTCTACAACCCAATAGATGCAGAAAGGCCATAATAGTTATTTATTTTAATTTGTTGATTTAGATCAATTTGGGGGCTATTCTTGTAAGCGACAATGTCTTCAAGTTTAATGATTGGGCCGACACTGTTTGCAGCTCGGGACCATATGTTGATTAATATGCGCGGGTGCTTCTATCATCTGGATTCTGCTTTGGCTCAACTGAATGCTATTAGTAATCAGCCAACGATTCAAATAACAGCCATTACTTCGTTATCGGAAAATACGGGCCAATTGACAATTATGCCTTACGAATTTTTTAAGTTGTAAATTGTTCTATTTGTGATTTAAATTGTTGAATATGAAATAAAACTATCTTGAATTTGATTATTTTTATTTCAACATTTTTTCTCAAAAGTTTCTCTAAAAGGTGACTCACGGCGTGACAAAGTGTGACCAAAAATAGGGTCCAGTGAAAATCGTCAACCCCCTTGCGTGATGTATGGGGGGGGGGTATCATACCCCCCTTGTTAATGTATGGTATAGAACCAATTTTATAAACCATTAACAAATCAAATAACAACAACTATTGATGCTAGTCAGATTCCAACAATGCAGTTTAGGAGCCAAAATTTTGTAGAAATTCCTATTTTCGACAGGGTACTCTGGTAGAACAATTATTGATGGTAGTTTTTTTTTGAAATATTAAAAAATTATTGACTTACAAGGGACCTTCAGACTTGAGAAACCGATTTCTGAAAAATTCTTGCGGGAAAATACAGTTCAAAATTGTGTGCCATTCGCAGCTAAGACTAAAATTTTATTATGAAACTTGGGTATAAATTGTATTTTCCCGCAAGAATTTTTCTCAGAAATCGATTTCTCTCATGTCTGGAAGGTCCCTCGTTAACCCAAATGTTTTTTTATGATTTTTCGTGCTGATGTGTAATTTTGTTACAAACTACCGCCTAACGTTATTTGTTCGAAAAATATTTTTTTGCGCACAAGGCATAGGCGTAGGCCTAAGCCTAACAAGGGAAGGTCACCAATTGATGGTGCGATTTTCCAAAAAGTTTGCTATAGATAATTAGAGTATCACGAGATACATTGAAAAAAAATAGTTTTAGCTGATTATAGGCATTATTTTTTGGCCTCGGAACGCTTTGCCTATTTCGAAATCAGGAAAAAAAATCATCTCTGATGTCGTTTCATTCACATCGTTTCATTCGTATTGTTCCATCCTCTTTTTTGAATTTTTGAAAAATTTTGAATTTTGACAAAATTTTGAATTTTTGAAAAAATATGAAAAAATTAAATACACGAAAAAAACATTTGTGTACGTGTAGTACACGTACACGATAGCAAAATTTTAACGTGTACGTGTATTTTAACGTGTACTACACGTACACGATAGAACGTGTACGTGTAGTACACGTACACGTTAAAATACACGTTAAACGTGTAGTACACGAAAATCGTACACGTTTACATCCCTGCTTGAAAGTTTTGTTTTTTAAATATTTTTCGATACGGTTTTTCGCCCTTGTGTATTGAATTACGGGGAATACGATCCCGCTTTCGGTTTTCTAATCCGACTCATAGTTTTTGAGGAAATTGAGAATCATCACATCTTCCGAAACTTTATCTCCCCGCCCCTTATTTCATGTGTGCCGGCGATTGAACCTAGAAGCCCATAAGCATGACCTCAAAAAAATCTAGGTCTGAACTCTAGGTCTCAAGATAATCACAGAATCTTGAGCCTAACAACTTTCTGGTCTAACTTTTCCTTTCGACTTTTTTGTGATTGTATATTTTTATATCGTTGACAAAATGGATGAAGGGATGGAACGTATTATTTCGGAAATGTTGAAAAATTGGATGAATTAAAGAAAACTCCACCAGAATCTTTGTCTGCAAAATAACTGATGAACAAGATATATATTTTTTCAATTAGTTGATAGACTTTTTAACAAAATATTCCTTTCCACTCGAAGATTCTCTTCTTATCTCGAGTATAGTTGGTATCCTGGGGGTAATTTTATGCGGAGAATCGATTCCGCGCATTCCCGAAGCTTGAAAATCGATTTCTCATTAAAATAACCCTTAGAACGATGATTTTAGAAGAAAAATCCAAAATTTTTCGATTTTCGCTTCAATACTATTTCCCTGAATCAGGGAAGCATTTTCAAGCTTCGGGAATGCGCGCAATCGATTTTTCGCATAAAACCCCTAGACAAGTCATTTTTGCAAAAATNAGCATTTTCAAGCTTCGGGAATGCGCGCAATCGATTTTTCGCATAAAACCCCTAGACAAGTCATTTTTGCAAAAATTCCAAAAAATTGTTTTCGGAGATGCTGCTGCAAAGTTTACACCCTTTAAAGCATCCTTAAAATATTTTTAGGATAATATGCTATGGAATAACGCTATAAAAATGCTTTAAGTTGATGAGACAAAGCTCTTCAAGACGAATTTTTCTTAGAACGCATTGTTAATGAGTAATTGTATAGAATAAATTTTATGAACTATTAACAAATTTAACAAATCAAATAATAACAACAACTATTGATGCTAGTCAGATTCTAACAATGCAGAAAACAAGTTTTTAAATTTTCCCGACGAAATGTCAAAAATAGAAATTTGTTTTTTAGGCATTATATGATCGAGGACTAGCGAAATCAACCCGTAAAATTTGATATCTTAAAGGACATTTAGACAGTCTTTCAACCGCAGCTTCGGCGTCTTCTTTCTTAAAATATGTTATGAAAGCAGCATGTTTTGATAATGGTACATATAATCTCTTAATAGGGTAGGAAACTGTGCTTCCTAAGATATCAGCATCTCCAAAGATGCCAAATAGTTCTTGTTCAAGTTGTGATATTTCCATATCTTGAGGTAGATGAGTGACTTTGATAGTAAGATGGTCGTTTTGCTGGGGTCGAAAAGGACTAGATTGATGGGGTTGAGCACTAGGTTTAACTTGAGCACTAGATTCAACTGGCCGGGGTTTAACACTTGGTTTGACTGACTGGGGTTGAGCGTTGGAAACCTGAGTTAGAGCTTGTTGGATTTTCACCAACAATTCTTGATTCGATTTTGTCCGTTTTTCCAATTCCTAAAAAGCACATGTATCACAACAAATACCCTATAGGTGTAATTAGCGTTGTCAATCGGGTATGACTTCCGAAAAACACGTAATGGTCCTCCAGAGCATAGAATCTGGTTCTTTTTTTCAGAACATCTTGCTCCAGAACAAGCTTTGTTTTAAACAAATTTTCTTGTTCCAAAATTCATCTTGTTCTCTTATGCTCTGGGTCATTTCTTGTTTCATCTGTGACCCCCCCCAGTTGAGAGGATTCCAGGGATTGTTAGGGTTTGTTATGTATTGATTGTAAAGTCTAAAAAATTATTCTTACTCGTTTTTCAACAACATGTTGTCTCATAAGTTCAGATAGATTTTGAACCTCATTAAATTTTTCTCTCCAATGTAGCAATTGAGGAATTTTATTTTTGAGTTTTCCGATTTCTCGAACAATTTCCTCTCTTCTGATTGTGGTAAATTTTCCAAATCTATACTCTTGTTCTAACGCGATCAATCTAGCTAACGGTTCCAAGACCGAAATCTCTTCTTTGAGAGATGGGATTTTTGACTGGGCTTCTTTATTTTGTTGAATCAAGTAATTTTTTTCCGACAAGAGTTTTTCCCTATTTCTCTAAAAAAAACGTTGTTTTAACACTAGGAATATGGCATAGGCTCTAATGGAACGAAGAGGATGGAACGATACGACTGAAACGATACAAATGAAACGACATAATGGAACTAAACCATACTCAGGGTTTTCGTGTCAATATTCAGGCAAATTCAAACCCATTTCCGGACGCCGTCTGGAAATGACATCTTTTCATTCGTATCGTTTCAAACCTTTCGTTTCATTCAAGTCTATGCCCGGAAGGAGGCGCTAATTCCGATGGCTCTTAAACCGGATTCATGATTTTTTATCGGAATTGTTCTGGAATACCGAAAATACATTTTCGTGATCAAAATTATCGGGATATCCCAAAATCGGAGTAGCACTCCTGCTCGACCATCTCAAATTGTTTGATGGAAATTTGCCAATCGTCAAGCCGGAGTTCGAAAACGAAATTTTGTGTTCATTCCGTCGTAAAGGCTATAATATTAAAGAGGCGACTTACTTCAACACATAACGAGTTGATTTGATCGGCGTAAGAAGAAGAAGTTGATGGACTACTATAATTACTAGCGATAGTAGAAGAAGTTGATGGACTCCTAACATGGGATCTTTGAGAAAAATCATTCGGTTGCTTATTTTGACCCGATTTAGGTTGAATTACGACCAAGTTTGATTCGAACGTTTGCTTCTGGGCTTTCGAGCTCATTGTTTGTCTAAAATTTGTCGAACTTTGTTACAATTTTATAAAAAACAGCATCACATTTTTGGAGACAAAAACAACTCGAATATTATTTTCTGAAACACGAGTGAAAAACTTGAAACATTCAAAATGGTCAAAAAGTTGAGAGACAACTGGTGGCAAACACTAGAAAAATCAAAGCCTTTTATACGATGATCTTACCCATAACATTTGTTTTTTTGAGTGATGTAATCAAGATTTCGAAATCTTGACTATTTTTTGAACATTTGACAAATAGAAACTCACTTTTTTCACCAAATTTAGCAAGTTTTTTCGCTGATTTCGAAATAGGCAAAACGTCATTTCTTTACAACAACATACTAGGTCACGCCTCTTCTTTTTCAGATTTCTCGATTTTATCCAATTTTATTTATTTATTATTTAATCATTGCACACAGGAACAAAAATATAGGATGAACCAAATTTTGTTTACGCTAAAAAATGATCATACTTTTTTCAAATAAATCCGTTTTCGATAATCCTTTTTTATTTTCATCCAGAGACAATAGGAAAGCGATTCATGTCAAAAAATCGGAAAAAAATTTTCGACAATTTTTTACTTTTTTGCTTGGTCCCTCGCTTTCCTATTCCTCCCTTAAAGGGCTTTAGGAACTTCTACAACGGAAGTTCCACAACGAAAAAGCGGAACTTCCACAACGATCAATTTTCTGGCACTAGGCCCCTCGTTACGGGCGCTCGTTACGGGCTCTCGTTACAGAATCCGCTTGTTACAGCCTGCCAGGAGCGTGCTAGGATTTTAAAAATGGGGGAGAGGGAAATCATAAACAACGTTTTTCAATTTTTTATGAAGAAAAATTTAATTTTTAAAGTTAAAATTAATCGAGTTCTGTAACGAGAGGCCGTAACGAATGGCCGTGAATTTGCGTCGTAACGAGGGGCCTAGTGCCGATTTTCTGCACTTTCTCTTGATCAAAAACAAAAAATTCCGTCATATTCGAGTTCCCCATATCGGAAAACCCCTGGATACAAAAAATCAGCTGGAAAATTTTTAAATTCAATTTTTTAACCCTTTGATCCCCCCTTACAGTATTTTTACTGTACGGGGGGATCAAGGGGATTGTTATGAGAAAACCGTCGATTCTTAGGTTTTTCTAGGCGGGGAATCGATTGCGCGCACTCTCGATTCAGGGTCAAGGAAGTGTTTTCAAGGTTCGGGAATGTGTGCAATCGATTCCCCGTCTAGAAAAACCTAAGAATCGACGGCTTTTTCATAACAATTCGAAAATGTTTGATTTTCGCTTCAATACACCGATTCCTTTCCTGAATTAAGGTCAAGGAAGCGTTAGGGATTTTGGGAGGTGGGCTTAGTTAGGGGTTTGACTATATCACGGAAAATGCGAAAAAAGTTACCCTGAGAGTCGCCACGAATAGCGTCCGGATCACACGTGTACAACCCCCCCCCCCCTCAAATTGGAGATTTGGCTTACGCGCAAGCCAAATCGAGGTCCGCGCGCGGGACCAAAATTGTTCACAAAATTTTCTATTTTTGTCAACAAAAATCGTAATTTTCTGAGCATTTGCAGCTTAAAAACGATCATTTTTGTCTACATGCCCTGACCATGGAGTCAGGGCATGTATATTTTTATATCATTGACAAAATGGATGAAGGGATGGAATGTATTATTTCGGAAATGTTGAAAAAATTGGATGAATTAAAGAAAACTCCACCAGAATCTTTGGCTGCAAAATAACTGATGAACGATATACAAGATATATATTTTTTCAATTAGTTGATAGACTTTTTAACAAAATATTCCTTTCCACTCGAAGATTCTCTTCTTATCTCGAGTATAGTTGGTATCCTGGGGGTAATTTTATGCGGGGAATCGATTCCACGCATTCCCGAAGCTTGAAAATCGATTTCTCATTAAAATAACCCTTAGAACGATGATTTTAGAAGAAAAATCCAAGATTTTTCGATTTTCGCTTCAATACTATTTCCCTGAATCAGGAAAGCATTTTCAAGCATCGGGAATGCGCGCAATCGATTTTTCGCATAAAACCCCTAGACAAGTCATTTTTGCAAAAATTCAAAAAATTTTTTTCGGAGATTCTGCTGCAAAGTTTACACCCTTTAAAGCATTCTTAAAATGTTTTTAGGATGATATGTTATGGAATAACGCATAAAAATGCTTTAAGTTGATGAGACAAAACTCTTCAAGACGAATTTTTTTAGAATATGCATTGTTAATGATTAATTGTATAGAATAAATTTTATGAAACATCAACAAATTTAACAAATAAATAACAACAACTATTGATGCTAGTCAGATTCCAATAATGCAGAAATCAAGTATTTAAATTTTTCCGACGAAATGTCAAAAATAGAAATTTGTTTTTTAGGCATTATCTGATCGACGACTAGCAAAATCAACCCGTAAAATTTGATATCTTAAATGACATTCGCACAGTCTTTCAACTGCAGTTTCGGCGTCTTCTCTCTTAAAATATGTTATGAAAGCAGCATGTCTTGATAATGTCACATATAATCTCTGAATAGGGTGGGAAAGTGTGCTTCCTAAGGTATCAGCATCTCCAAAGATGCCAAATAGTTCTTGTTCAAGTTGTGATATTTCCATATCTTGAGGTAGATGAGTGACTTTGATAGTAAGACGGTCGTCTTGCTGGGGTCGAGGAGGACTAGATTGAGGGGATTGAGCACTAGATTCAACTTGCTGGGGTTGAGCACTAGGTTTAACTTGAGCACTAGCTTGATAGGTGTTTATAGGATTTTCTTGTGAAGGTTGAGCAACTTTAGTGGCATAAGATTGAGCAACTATAGGAGTAGTCTTTTCAGGTGTTTTTGATAAAGAAGTATTGTCTTGAGAAACTTTTTTGAAAATGTTAGCTTCGTTGGAAATCTGAGTTAGAACTTGTTGGATTTTCTTCAACAATTCTTGATTCGATTTTGTCCGTTTTTCCAAATACTAAAAAGCACGTGTATCAACACTAACAAATACCCCTCTTGGTGGTTAATTTTTGGAAGAATGTTGGAAAAGTGAGGGGTGCAATCCCCATTTGTCACCTGTGACCACAGTTGCACAACCCCGGTACCCCGGTAAAATTCAACCGGTGAGTAGGTCATGGGGTAGGGAGGGGGTGGGTCATGAGGTGGGGAGGGGGTAGGTCATGGGGCGGAAGGGGGTAGATCATCGGTCCCCGGCGCCGGGGACCGATTTTTTTTAGAAGTAGACCTAAAAAAAGGTCGCCAAACTGCGGAGGAGGTGGGTCATAAAAACAAAAATTTTGGACCGGGGTCTGTGCAACTGTGCCTGTGACCCCCTCAAATCATAGCTACCCCCTCCAATTGACAGGTCTCTGGAGATTGTTAGGGTTTGACATGTGTTGATTGTAAATCTAACAAATTATTCTTACTCGTTTTTCACTAATATGTTGTCTAATAGCTTCAGATGGATCTTGAACTTCATTAAATTTTTTGCTCCAATGCGGCAATCGAGGAATTTGATATTTGAGTTTTCCGATTTCTCGAACAACTTCTTCTTCTCTTCTGATTGTGGTAAATTTTCCAAATCTATACTCTTGTTCGAACGCGACTAGTGTAGCTAACGGTTCCAAGACCGAAATCTCTTCTTCGAGAGATGGGATTTTTGACTCGGCTTCTTTATTTTGCTGAGTCAAGTAATGTTTTTCCAACAAGAGTTTTTTTCTGTTTCTCTAAAAAAACGTTGTTTTAACAATCGGAATAGGCTCTACTAGAACGAAAAGGATGGAACGATATGAATGAAACGACATAATGGAACGAAACCAAATTCAGGGTTATCTTGTCAATATTCAGTCACATTCAAACCTAGTTAATTACAACTTAATTTATGTATGAATTGACTCCGATCGCGACGAGCCCAAATTTTTCTATACTACATTTTTTTCAAAAGAATTTTCGACTTGGAGTGTAAAAAGTCTATATGAGTAGCACTCTTGCTCGATTTTTATAACTCTGATGAAAATTTGGCCAATCGTCAAGCCTGAATTTTATTGATCGGAGTATAAAAACGAAATTTTGTGGCTCATTCCGTCGTAAAGGCTATAATATTAAAGAGGCGACTTACTTCAACACATAACGAGTTGATTTTATCGGCGTAAGAAGACGTTGTAGATGGACTACTATAATTACTAGCGATAGTAGAAGAAGTTGATGGACTCCTAATATAGGAACTTTGAGAAAAATCATTCGATTGCTTATTTTGACCCGATTTAGGTTGAATTACGACCAAGTTTGATTCGAAAGTTTGTTTTGGGGCTTTCGAGTCCATTGTTTGTCTAAAATTTATCGACCGTTTCAATTTTATAAAAAACAGCATCACATTTTTGAAGACAAAAACAACTCGAATATTGTTTTCTTAACGCGAGTGAAAATTGTGAAACATCCAAAGTGGTGAAAAAATTGAGAGACTTGGCGGCGAACACTAGAAAAATCAAGCCTTCCATACGATAATCTTATTCATAACATTTGTTTTATGAAATATTTAATAAAGATTTCGAAATCTTGACCGGTTGTTCAACATTTGTTACCAAAACAAAATCGGAGATGACCTGTTTCCCTGGTTTCGAAATAAGCAAAACGTCATTTCTTTACAACAAAAGATTAGCGCACTCCGCGTTTTTAGCCTTTTTTTCTTCTTTGAGCCAAAAAATAAAATCCGACATCACATTTATATAGTAAATTTGAATCGAAAGGGATGAGGGGGGGGGGTGCTAAAAATGCCTTTTGACCCGAATGGATTCAAGTTCTCCATATCGAAAAATCCCGAGTACAAAAAATCAGCCGATGTAGAGAACTCTTTCGAAAATTTTTTGCAAAATTCGATTCCCTCCCCCTTCCCCAGGAGAAAAATTTAAAATTTTTTTTCATAAATTTTCAAAAAATAGCTATTCCACCTATTTTCGACATGGGAAAAGAAATGATGAAAAATTTACGAAAATTGGCTAAAATCGAATAAATTTGAAAGGTAAGTCCTAAACAAGAGGAGTGCCTTAATTTTGACACATCGAAAGTTTCGAATATGCCAGAGGATCCATTTGGGTCAAAAGGTACCCCTCCCCCTCCAATTCCATCACGGCCTATACCAGTCTATAGGGCTTGGTGAGAGAAAAAAATGACACCAAAATCATGGGGGCCAAAACCCTTCAAGAATAATTTTTTAGCCCCATATCAATTCAATTTGTTAACCCCTTGATCCCCCCTTACAGTATTTTTTTAGGGGTTAAAAATTTTTCCAGCTGATTTCTTGTATCCAGGAGTTTTTCGATATGAGGAACTTGAATATGACGGAATTTTTTGTTTTTGATCACGAGAAAGTGCAGAAAATCGACCGTTGTGGAAGTTCCTAAAGCCCTTTAAGCGGGGACCAAGCAAAAAAAGTGGAAAATTGTCGAAATTTTTTTCTGACTTTTTGACATGAATCGTTTTCCTATTGTCGCTGGATGAAAATAAAAAAGAATGATCGAAAACGGATTTATTTGAAAAAAGTTATGATCATTTTTAGTGTAAAAAAATTTGGTCCACCCTATATTTTTGTTGCTGTGTGCAATGATTAAATAAAAAATAAATAAAAATGGATAAAATCGAGAAACCTGAAAAAAGGCGTGACCTAGTCAGTCTGTTGTTTGCAAAGAAATGACGTTTTGCCTATTTCGAAATCAGCGAAAAAACCTCACCTCTCATTATATTTTAATGACAAATAATGAGTAAGAATGAACGCATTTAATAAATTTAGTGAAAAAAGTGAGGTTTCTATTCGCCAAATGTTCAAAAAACCGGTCAAGATTTCGAAATCTTTATTAAATAATTAATAAAAACATGTGATGAGTAAGATCATCGTATAAAAGGCTTGATGAGCAAGATTTTCTAGCGTTCGCCACCAGTCGTCTCTCTCAACTTTTTTGACCATTTTGAATGTTTCAAATTTTTCACTCGTGTTAAGGAAACAATATTCAAGTTGTTTTTGTCTTCAAAAATGTGATGCTATTTTTTTTATAAAATTGTAACAAAGTTCGACAAATTTTAGACAAACAATGAGTTCGAAAGCCCCGAAACAAACTGAATCAAACTTGGCCGTAATTCAACCTAAACCGGGTCAAAATCAGCAACCGAATGATTTTTCTCAAAGGTCTTATGTTAGGAGGACATCAACTTCTTCTACTATCGCTAGTAATTATAGTAGTCCATCTACATCGTCTTCTTACGCCGATCAAATCAACTCGTTATGTGCTGAAGTAAATTGCCTCTTTAATATTATAGCCTTGGGATGAGCAACAAAATTTCGTTTTCCATCCCATTCCCTGAACCAGGGTCAAGGAAGCATTTTCACGCGACGGGGATGCGCGCAATCGATTTTTCACCCTATTTTTACCCCTAGAAGTCATTTTTCAAAACAAATTTTTTGGAGAAAGGGCCCGAATTTGCACCCCCTTTAAAAATTTTTGAGATGGTCGAGCAGGAGTGCTACTCCGATTTGGGGATATCCCGATAATTTTGATCACGAAAATATAATTTTATCCCAAAACAATTCCGATCAAAAATCATGAATCTGGTTTAAGAGCCATCGGAATTTGCGTCTCCTTCCGGGCATAGATTTGAATGAAACGAAGGTTTGAAACGATACGAATGAAAAGATGTCATTTCTAGACGGCAATTTGTAAAAGTACGACTGCGCTGAACGCGACAAACACACCAAACGGGTCCCAATTAGGCCTAAGCCTAATTGGGACCCGTTTGGCGTGTTCGGCGCAGTCGTACTTTTACAAATTGCCTTTCCAGACGGCGTCCGGAAATGAATTTGAATTGCCTGAATATTGACACGAAAATCCTGAATTTGGTTTAACTCCATTATATCGTTTCATTCGTATCGTTCCATCCTCTTCGCTCTAGTGAGCCTATGCCGTATTCCTAGTGTTAAATCAACGTTTTTTAGAGAAACGGAGAAAAACTCTTGTTGGAAAAACATTACTTGACTCAGCGAAATGAAGAAGCCGAGTCAAGAATCCTATCTATCAAAGAAGAGATTTCGGTCTTGGAACCGTTAGCTAGACTAGTCGCGTTAGAACAAGAGTATAGATTTGGAAAATTTACCACAATCAGAAGAGAAGAAGAAGTTGTTCGAGAAATCGGAAAACTCAAATATCAAATTCCTCGATTGCCGAATTGGAGCGACAAATTTAATGACGTTGAAGATCCATCTACAGCTATTAGACAGTATAATGGTGAAAAACGAGTAAGAATAATTTATTAGATTTTACAATCAACACATGTCAAACCCTAACAATCCCCGAACCCTGCCAATTGGAGGGGGTAAGCTAGGTTCAGATTTGAGTGGGGTCACAGGTGACAAAGGGGGATCTTACTCTTCCAATATTCTTCCAAAAATTAATAACCACCAAGAGGGGTATTTGTTAATGTGTGATACACGTGCTTTTTAGTATTTGGAAAAACGGACAAATACGAATCAAGGATATTTGAAGAAAATCCAACAAGTTCTAACTCAGATTTCCAACGCTCAACCCCAGTCAGTCCAAGCAAGTGTTAGACCCCGGCCGGTTGAATCTAGTGCTCAAGTTAAACCTAGTGCTAGACCCCAGCTAGCTGAATCTAGTGCTCAGCCCCATCAATCTAGCCCTTCTCGATGCCAGCAAGACGATCGTACTATCAAAGTCACTCATCTACCTCGCTATATGGAAGTATCACAACTTGAACAAGAACTATCTGGCATCTTTGGAGATGCTGATAGCTTAGGAAGCACAATTTCCCACCCTATTCAGAGATTATATGTGGCACCATCAAAAAATATTGCTTTCATAACATATTTTAAGAAAGAAGACGCCGAAACTGCGGTTGAAAGACTATCTAGATGTCATTTAGGATATCAAATTTTACGGGTTGAATTTGCTAGTCCTCGATCAAATAATGCCTAAAAAATAAATTTTTATTTTTGATATTTCGTCAGAAAATTTTAAAAAGTTGATTTCTGCATTGTTGGAATCTGACTAGCATCAATAGTTGTTGTTATTATTTTATTTGTTAAATTTGTTGATAGTTCATAAAATTTATTCTATACAATTACTTATTAACAATGCGTTTAAGAAAAATTCATCTTGAAGAGCTTTGTTTCATCAACTTTAACCATGTTTATAGCGTTATTCCATAGCATATCATCCTAAATACATTTTAAAGGACCAGTCCAGTGGGAAAAAAAGTTGCTCTTTTTGTTGATATTCGAAAAGTTCATGAAAAATGGAGCATTTTTGTTTCTACGGTACCCTCTGAATCGTTGTTATTTTTGAGATAATTGCGTTTGAAAATTTGAGTTTGTGTACATGTTTTCGTTGTAATACACAAGCTTTTTTGAATTTTTTCGAAAAAATCGATTTTTGAGTAAAAATTCAATTTTTGAACAAAAATTTGATTTTTGAATTTTTTGAAATTTTGTTCAAAAATCGAATTTTTGCTGAAAAATTGAATTTTTGAGTAAAAATTCGATTTTTGAACAAAATTGGTGGTCATTTTTTTGGTGAGAGAAAAAAAATGACACCAAAATCATGGGGCCAAAACCCTTCAAGAATAATTTTTTAGTCCCGTATCAATTTTTAACGGAAGGCTTATCATTGCAATTTAATGTAAGACAATAATGCGCCGTCATGGTTGAGTGGCTAAAACGCTCGGCTCTTAAAGGGGGGAGTCCAACTTACGGCCGGGTAGAAAATTTTTCTAACAAGTGACCCTTTAGGGGTAATTTTATGCGGGGAATCGATTGCGCGCACTCCCGAACCTTGAAAACGCTTCCTTGATCCTGATTCAGGAAAGGAATCAATGTATTGAAGCGAAAATCAAACATTTTCGGATTTTTATGAGAAAACCGTCGATCTTATGTTTTTCTAGGCGGGGAATGCGCGCACTCCCGAACCTTGAAAATGCTTCCTTGATCCTGAATCGGGAGTGCGCGCAATCGATTCCCCGCCTAGAAAAACCTAAGAATCGACGGTTTTCTCATAAAAATCCGAAAATGTTTGATTTTCGCTTCAATATACCGATTCCTTTCCTGAATCAGGGTCAAGGAAGCGTTTTCAAGGTTCGAGAGTGCGTGCAATCGATTCCCCGCATAAAATTACCCCTAGAGAGTCACTTGTCAAAAAAATTTTTTTAATTTTCTACACGGTCCTATTTTAGACCCCGCTTTTCACGAAGTTATTACAAACCGGATCTCCTTTAAGGGGCTCTAGAAAATTCCACAACGGAAGTTCGACAACGAAAAAAACGGAATTTCCAAAACGAAAAAAGCGGAACTTCTACAACGGTCGATTTTTTGCACTTTCTCTTGATCAAAAACAAAAAATTTCGTCATATTCGAGTTCCCCATATCGAAAAACCCCTGGGTACAAAAAATCAGCTGGAAAAATGGTTAAAATTTAATTTTTTAACCCCTTAATCCCCCTTACAGTAATTTTTACTGTACGAGGGGATCAAGGGGTTAAAAATTGAATTTTAAAAATTTTTCCAGCTGATTTTTTGTATCAGGGGTTTTTCGATATGGGGAACTTGAATATGACGAAATTTTTTGTTTTTGATCACGAGAAAGTGCAGAAAATTGACCGTTGTGGAAGTTCCTAGAGCCCTTTAAGGGGGGACCAAGCAAAAAAGTGGAAAATTGTCGAAAATTTTTTCCGATTATTTTGACATGAATCGCTTTCCTATTGTCTCTGGATGAAAATAAAAAAAGAATTATCGAAAACGGATTTATTTGAAAAAAATTATGATCATTTTTAGTGTAAAAAAAATTTGGTCCACCCTATATTTTTGTTGCTGTGTGCAATGATTAAATAAAAAATAAATAAAATTGGATAAAATCGAGAAATCTGAAAAAGAAAAGGTGTGACCTAGTCTGTTGTTGTAAAGAAATGACGTTTTGCCTATTTCGAAATCAGCTAAAAAACATCACCTCTCATTATATTTTAATAACAAATAATGAGTAAGAATGAACGCATTTATTAAAGTTGATAAAAAAAGTGAAGTTTTATTCGTCAAATGTTCAAAGAACCGGTCAAGATTTCGAAATCTTTGTTAAATAACTCGTAAAAACAAATGTTATGAATAAGATCATCGTATAAAAGGCTTGACGTGTTCGCCACCAATCGTCTCTCAGCTTTTTGGACCATTTTTGATGTTCCAAGTTTTCATTCGTGTTTAAGAAAACAATATTCGAGTTGTTTTTGTCTTCAAAAATGTGATGCTTTTTTTTATTTTTTATAACAAATTTATAAAATTATAACAAAGTTCGACAGATTTTAGACAAACAATGAGCTCGAAAGCCCCGAAACAAACTTTCGAACCAAAATGGGTCCAACCTAAATTGGGTCAAAATAAGCAACCGAATGATTTTTCTCAAAGGTCCTATGTTTGGAGTCCATCAACTTCTTATACTATCTCTAGTTATTATAGTAGCCCATCAACTTCTTCTACTATCGCTAGTAATTATAGTAGTCCATCAACTTCTACTATCGCTAATAATTATAGTAGTTCATCTACATTGTCTTCTTACGCCGATCAAATCAACTCGTTATGTGTTGAAGTAAGTCGCCTCTTTAATATTATAGCCTTTACGACGGAATGAGCCACAAAATTTCGTTTTCGTGCTCCGATCAATAAAATTCATGTTTGATGATTGGCAAAATTTTTATCAGAGATGGTCGAGCAGGAGTGCTACTCCGATTTTGGGATATCCCGATAATTGTGATCACGAAAATGTAATTTCGGTATCCCAGAACAATTCCGATCAAAAATCATGAAATTGGTTTAAGAGTCATCGGAATTAGCGCTTCCTTCCGGACATAGACTTGAATGAAACGAAAGGTTTGAAACGATACGAATGAAAAGATGTCATTTCCAGACGGCGTCTGGAAATGGGTTTGAATTTGCCTGGATATTGACACGAAAACCCTGAGTTTGGTTTAGTTCCGTTATGTCGTTACATTTGTATTGTTCCATCCTCTTCGTTCCATTAGAGCCTATGCCGTATTCCTAGTGTTAAAACAACATTTTTTTAGGGAAACAGAAAAAAACTCTATTTGGAAAAACATTACTTGATTCAGCTAAATAAAGAAGCCGAGTCAAGAATCCCATCTCTAATGGAAGAGATTTCGGTCTTGGAACCGTTAGCTAGACTAGTCGCGTTAGAACAAGAGTATAGATTTGGAAAATTTACCACAATCAGAAGAGAAGAAGAAGTTGTTCGAAAAATCGTAAAACTCAGACATCAAATTCCTCAATTGCCGCATTGGAGAGAAAAATTTAATGAGGTTCAAAATCTATCTGAACTTATGAGACAACATGTTGTTGAAAAACGAGTAAGAATAATTTTTTAGACTTTACAATCAATACATAACAAACCCTAACAATCCCTGGAA
>OZJO01017593.1:0-10137 GCA_900406225.1 Acrobeloides nanus | reverse complement strand
TTTTTTTAGAATTTTTCGATGCGCGCAATCGATTTCTCGCATAAAATTACCCGTAGAAAAGTCATTTTTGCAAAAATTAAAAAAATTTTTTTCGAAAGTGCTGCTGAAAGGTTTACCCTCCCTTTAAAATATTTTTTTTGTAATTTTCTGCATTATTATTGCCTAAAAATAGAAAATAAGCAATTTTAAACATTTTCTGGCTCTTCTAACTAGGGACCGCCAGAGACCGCCTTTTACCGAAATGGACCGCCTTTTACTCAAAATGGACCGCCTTTTACCGTAAAATGGACCGCCTTTTACCCAAAATGACCACAGAGACCGCCTTTTACCCAAAATTTTATGGCCGAAATATGGCCTAAAAATTACTTTTTAGTCATTATTAAGGCCTAGCAATCTATTTTAAACTCGAACCGCACCTATCTGATGACTCTATTGAGGGACCGCCTTTTACTTGGACCGCCTTTTACCCGGACCCATAATCTTTTAGAATTCATCTTTCTACGCTGCTGCTGCTCTGGCAAGCGGATATTTTTCGCATCCATTTTACTCCAGCAGCAGCACTCGATCTAACAACACACAGATCACACCTTCTCCCCCCACCCCGCTCGATTTCATTAAAACTAAGCCCCTCGTAGCCAAGCGACAAAAAATACTCCTCCTCCATTTTATCATCAGCCAGCCTGAAATAAGCTAAAATAGCTAGAAAATTTCAATTCTACAAATATAGCAGCACCTCAATGGGCGCATTCCAAAATCTTTTATTACTGTGCCACAGCTTGCGCAGGGCAGCTTTTGATACTGACCTTAGGTCTGTATTTAATAGACAAATTCCTTGTCGCCCCGATTTCGCTGGATCATCATAAGTTTTTTCCTCTTGATGAGTTCGAAATTTTCAAACTATACTAGACAAGAAAGAAATTTTTTTGCATAAAAAATCCTTTTGAGCTTGTTTCTCGAACTTATCAAGAGGAATAAACCTTTTTCCATTTAACTACACAGTTTTTTTAATCTGCGTCTCGTAAACAGACCTTAAGGTTTGTATTTCCACCAGCCCGGTTCAAGCCGTGGCTAAGGCACAAATTTTGAAACGCGCCTCTCAGGTGCAATCTTTCAACTCTTTCATCATATAAAATAATCTTTTAGAATTCATCTTTCTACGCTGCTGCTGCTCTGGCAAGCGGATATTTTTCGCATCCATTTTACTCCAGCAGCAGCACTCGATCTAACAACACACAGATCACACCTTCTCCCCCCACCCCGCTCGATTTCATTAAAACTAAGTCCTCCTATTATAGCATTTTTATATTTCTTGCGTTAGTTCGAAATAATTTTAGTCATTATGTTAATATAATTTTTTTATTTATTCTTTTATTGAAACCATATAAAAATATTGCTCTGATCTAATTAATTCGGTAAACTTATATAGTTTGTTAAAATAGCGATTTTCGATATATATATATTTTTTTGCATTTTTTCATTAAAATTTCATTTATATCTATTTTTGTTGAATAAATGTTTTATTTGAAAATAAAAAAAGGCTAATTTTTGGTTGAAAAATCAAAGTTTGTTAAAAACTTTATGGAATTGTAAATTGTAAATTTTTGGAGGGGTCAACTGATATAGCGGTTTGTATTTATGCAAGAGGTGGGGGGGGAGCATCCAATGAGAGGCCCTTTGCCAAGTTGGTGACCTTTTTATTGGTGGACGCGTCTCTCCTCGCGTCAAATTCTTATAGCTTATTTCTTTATGATGTCAATTGACGGTCATTTTCTTTTTGTTATCCGTTCCAGCAAATGTTCATTTAAAAAGTGCTATTTTCGCGAAAATAAGATGAAGAAAGCATTTTCAAGATGAAGGAAGAAAAATGTCGTACTTTGTGTAAAAATTGTTTAAAAATGAAAAAATTCCACAAAATCTTGCATGAAATCTTTATTTTTTGTGTAAAAATTGCGTTGGCGCGCGCCAACGCCTGTGTGCTCTAACGGCTTATAGTGTTTTTTGCATTCGCACACCAATGTCTTATTAGCACCCTAAGTCTTGCACTAATTCGTTCTGAAAGTGTTGAGATCTATAATGTGCCACTAATAACATCACTAATTCGTTCCAATACGTTCTGAATTGTTTCGACGCCTGTAAGCACCACTAGTTCGATGTGTCGAAACGTTTCGGAGCGCTTCGGAACGACGAAATAAAAATTTCAATGTTGTCTGACTTACTGTCGAACTTATAATAAGCAACAACTTATTGAAATGACCTGGACCCAATTGGGTCATTTCAATGTTTGAATGCAATTCAGACAATATTGAAATTTTTATTGTTCGTTCCGGACTTGGAACGTATCACTAATTCGTTCCGACGTCGTAAGTTTTCCTAACGTGTCGGAACGACCTAATAGTGATGTAACTAATTGTTGATGCAAAAAACCGTTCCGAAAGCGTCGGAACGGATTAGTCAAGCCCTAATTAAACAATTTCAGTCGTTTCAATCCTTGCGATGAAACAAAGGTGTTGTTTCTTTACTTCTAGAAGTTCTTTTTTTACTGTAATTAGTTTAGACTCGTATATATTTAGTATAAACCTGTATAAACTAAAGTTTTTCATATATTAAGTAAGCCCCATCGACTCCATGACAATGATCATTCTTGAATTTCTTTTCAAGTAGCTTCCATTTTCCTTCTTGTTCGAGTTTTTTAAATTCGGATTCTAAGTCATAATTCCATTTGTATTCTTCTCCTGGGAATGTGAGCCATTGTTTTCTATACAAAAAAGAGTTAATATGTTTGAGCATATATGGGCAGCACCCCAGGTGAAATTTAAAAAAAAACCCACTAACCTCATTTGGTCTTCCTATCGATGGGGTCGAAAAGTTAGCGATCAAAAAAAAGATATCTAAGCAACCTACTTTTCGACTATTAATCCTCAGTGTGTCAGCCTTCCAACCCACATTCTACGTCCCCCCGCCCCCGACTCACAACCCTCCCTTGACCCCAACCCATACCCCTCCCCCCAGGTGAAAACCCTGGGGTCTGCCCATGTATGTGTTTGAGTATAGAGAATTAAAATTTGCAAATTTTATGTGAAAAATGAATATTTTTGCGGTTTTTGTGGAAATAAATAAAATTTTTTATTGAAAAAATATGAAAAATGTTATTTTTTAAAACTGTGATGGAAATATTATGGGGTGGTGTAGATATAAATGATCAATACTCACCTCATTCCTATAACCAATCTGCCACCTTTTTTCAAAATCCTCAGTATTTCAGGCACATGCTCGGAATTTAAATGTCCAGGTACAAAAGTTCCTACGGTCACCACGCCATCGTATGATTCACTTGGAATATTTGAGTTTTTTCCGGGCACAAAAATTTCACAATACAAATTTTGGTACACTCTTTTCAGCTTGGCGATCTCCAACATTTTTTCGGAACCATCATGCCCATCAAGATTATTATAACCATGTTGGAGTAATAGATTGNCTCTTTTCAGCTTGGCGATCTCCAACATTTTTTCGGAACCATCATGCCCATCAAGATTATTATAACCATGTTGGAGTAATAGATTGCCCATATGACCAGTTCCACAACCAACGTCGAGAATTCTTAAAAAAATTTTCTTTTCCAATACGGGGGGGGCGTAGTGCATTATACCGAAAATACCGAAAATGTTCAGGCGAGGTAAAAGTTAAAAAAATTTCGCCAATCAAAAATCGCACCAACTTCTTGTGCACTCGCGACCACCCCGGTCTCCCCTAGCTACACCACTGCTGAATATCAAAATTCGTTTACCTGTCACTAGATTTCAGCCACTTCAAACAAAACTCGAGCGTATTTTCCGGTGCATTATAGCCTTCTTTAGCCGAGTCTTCTTCATACTTTTGAGCCCATTTGTTATAATACTCCATTTGCTGATTCTCATCAAGATAGAATGCCTTAGTCACAGCATCAATCTGCTCTTTATCGGTCATAGTACAGGAGAGTCTAATAATAAACCGTAAAATGGCCTAAAAACTGCAAAATTTTGAATAACTTTTTATCCTAGCACATTAAACGCACTATGTGTGTCTGTTTCCCCATCACAGNGAGAGTCAAACAATAAACCGTAAAATGGCCTAAAAACTGCAAAATTTTGAATAACTTTTTATCCTAGCACATTAAACGCACTATGTGTGTCTGTTTCCCCATCACAGTTGCACAACCCCGGTACCCCCGGTAAAATTCGACCGGGGGTAGGTCATGGGGTAGGGAGGGGGTGGGGAGGGGGTAGGTCATGGGGCGGAAGGGAGTAGGTCATCGGTCCCGCCGGGGACTGATTTTTTTAGGTCTAAAAAAAAGATCGCCAAACTGCGGGGGGGTGGGTCATAAAAATTAAAATGTTGGACCGGGATCTGTGCAACTGTGTTCCCCATCACCTTAAGTCCAATTCCGTCACGGCCTATATCAATCGATAGGGCTCGGTGAGAGGAGAAAAATGACACCAAAATAATGGGGGTACCCTTCAAGGAAAATTTTTTGCCCCATATCATGCTTTAACGTAAGATAATGCAATTTTATCGACGTGTAAGAGGTTACCCTCATGGCTGAGTGGCTAAGACACACATCTTACGTTTCGATTCCCAACAGAAACCGAATGTTTTTGCCCGTGATAAAAAATTAGAAACACATAACTATGAGCGAGCCGAGCTGTACTCAATGGCGAGGTCTAGCTTCTAAGTACGAGTCTTCCCCTCCGGGCGCGAAGCGCTCGGTCCCACAGGCTATGGTATGAGTAAAAAGTGAAAACTTGGTTGGGGGAAATAAAATTTGAATACATTTTCATTTTACTGTTTATTGGGCACACCCTAGAAAGAGGAAATAAAAAAAATAATCTTAACCCCAATTAAACCAATATATAAATGCTAAAATTGAATGTCGATTCAATTAATATCGACGAAAGATCGGTCCTTTTATGTCTTTATTTATCATAAAAAGTCAACCAAACTACGGACAACCATCAATCAAATAAATTTTTATTTGTTTTACGTCGTTGTTTAGTGTAAGACAGGCATATCTTCTTCTCCGACAATGTGTAGTGCTCTGATCATTTTTAGGACCGCGATCAGCATACCTTTTTTTACAGTGAAATTTTTTAGCCTTTTTGCAAAAAAATTTCAAGTTTTTTGCAAAAATTCGAGGAAATTCGGAATTTTAAGAACGAGTCAAGTCATTCGAATCAGCTCATAGGGGTGCATTTTTGACCGGTAAGGGTGCGCGTTGTGCCGCGCTCGGCACGACATTACCAGTTGTGCCGTTCCACTACGGCACGACGTTAGAAGTTGTGCCGCCGTTTTACAACGCGGCACAACTGCTAACTTTGCGCCACCGCTGAGTTGTGCCGGCACAACTACTAACGTCGTGCCGTAGTTGAACGGCACAACTGCTAACGTAGTCGTGCCGTTCAACACTAACCACTCGGCTATGTGAATCGTTAGCGACTTTGTACAATATATACCTCGTTTTACTCGTCTCGTTGAACTGGATCGAATGGTATAACTCGTTTTTAAAATTTCGACCAATTTTTACCAATGAATTTTTTGTTTAACTTTCAAAATGCCACCACAAAATGGTTATTTGGCCTGCCCAAACAAAGTAATCAATATTCAACTAAAAGATTCATCAGAGAAGAAATACCAATGTCTTCGTCTTATTTTTGAAGGTAAGCATTTAAAAAAATTGACCAAAAACCGGATTTTTTCAATTTTTTATAATTTCACCAAAATAATCTTATAAGGGTTTTACAGGGTGTCCCAAAAAAAGGGAAACCTTTTTGGGACACCCTGTAAAACCCCTTTTGGGAAACCAGTCTAAAAAATTTGTAGTCTGGTCCCTCATTAAGTGGACTATAAGTTTTTTCCTCTTGATGAGTTCGAAATTGTAAAACTATGCTAGACAAGGAAGAAATTTTGCGAAAAAATCCTTCTAACTCGTTTTCGAACTTATCAAGAGGAATAAACTTTTTACCACTTAACTACATTTAGGCACTAATCAATTCCTTGATATCCCACTAGTTTGGCTCCGTGACCATTGTAGAAGCCGGAGATATTATGATTGGGAAACTAACCTGAGGAAATTACGAATGCCACATATATTCGAAAAATCAAAGTTGACTTCATTCAACTTTGATGAAGAAAAACAAAATTTGCATATTCAATGGGAAGATGGACATGAAAGTGATTTCAAGATAAAGGATATTTTGGACTGGAGCATTGCTGTAAGCTTTTTCTCCATACCACTGACCAAAAAGGGCCGAAAGACCTTTGGGGGCACGAAAGAAGACCCATCAACCCGGCCCCATTGGGTTCAGGTCCCGGGCACCGGTGCGGCTCAAATTTCAGGGCTTCTAGGGTTTTCGGTGACCCATTTTCGGTATCTACTCCATATCTGTTCTTAAATGATACGTTTTAGAAAGACAGCCATGTTGTGCCATACACTCTATGGGATAGAGAAACATTAAAAGAAATTCCGAAACTATCGAGGCTAGTTGTCCGTCTAAAAAATCGATAAAAATTTTTTTCAGTAAAAATTTCAACTTTACCGAATTTGCACAACTTTTCATACGCTTTGGCTTGGTTATGGTCACCGATGTGGACTCAACAGACGAAGTTGCCACAAAGACAATATGTGAAAAAATCGCTAACATACACAGCACTTTTTGGGGAGAGTTTTTCGTTGTCAGCGCTGATGAAGATGATCAACAAGTAGGAGGGGGGGGAGATTCTCATTTTTTGAAATTTCAAAAAAATTATAGAAAAAGATGGAAATGCAAGTGGCCAAGGATGACACGGCATATAAAAATGTGGAGCTTGGATTGCACACGGATGGCATGTATTTTGACCAGTGTCCTGGGATTCAGGTATGTTACAAATACAAATGATAAAAGCTTAAAAAATGATATATTCGGAAAGATCATGAAAAATGGAGCATTTTTTGTTTTTACGGCATGTTCTGAATCGTTGTAGTTTTCGAGATAATTGCGTTTGAAATTTGTTACAAGCTCTTCGTTGTAATACACATACTTTTTTAGTTTGTGTATTACAACGAAGAGCTTGTAACAAATTCAAAATTTCAAATGCAATTATCTCGAAAACTACAACNGTTACAACCATATGAAAAAATGATATATTCGGAAAGATCATGAAAAATGGAGCATTTTTTGTTTTTACGGCATCTTCTGAATCGTTATAGTTTTCGAGATAATTGCGTCTGAAATTTTCAAGCTCTTCGTTGTGATACACAAACTTTTTTGAATTGTGTATTACAACGAAGAGCTTGTACACAAATTCAAAATTTCAAACGCAATTATCTCGAAAACTACAACAATCCAGAATATACCGTAAAAACAAAAAATGCTCCATTTTTCATGATCTTTCCGAATATCTCATTTTTTCATACGATTGTAAATTACTGGACTGGTCCTTTAAGGTGTTCCATTGCCTTCGTCAAGCCCCAATTGGCGGCGAAAGCATCCTAGTCGATGGATTTTCTGTGGCAGAAAAATTCAAGAAATCATATCCGGAATATTTTAAAATTTTACAAACAACTCCCATAGAACATCGCTATTTTGAAGGTTATGATATTGAAGATAAAATTATTGATTCGGCTCCACTCAAATTGTATGCTCGTTGTGTTGAGCCTATCATCAACTGTGACGGCGATAAATTTGTTCAGATCCGGTAATTTTATTAACATAATGGGAGGAGGGTGTGTATAAGGAGTATAATCTGTAAATAGATGTGAGATAGAGACCTAAAATGACCGAAACCCCAGTTCTGACATGGTACCCTAGGCTAGTTGTACCACACGTCGTACGACAGCGTTTGGCGTTATTTATACTTTCGTCGTGCCACGACGCGTCGTACGATATACAAACGTTGTCGTACGACATGTTGTACGACGTGTGGTACGTCGCTATTTTGAAGGTTATGATACGATACAAAAATGCGACACGACAGAAATATAAGTCGCGACACGACAGAACTATAAATCCCGCCTTTATAGTTCGGTCGCACGACACGACGGAAGTATAAATAACGCTTCAGCGACGAGCCGCAGCGGCAAGCCTCAGTGACCAGCGGAAAAGTTGTTTGAGCAATTTTGCGGGTGGAAAAGACAGAGACAGATTGTCCATGACAACGATTTGAAGGAATCTGCATTACTGTTAGCGGAGCAATATGATTTACCGAATTTTAATCGGTCTCTAGCTGCTGTGGCTCACCCTGACCACTCATTTTATTTCTTGAACCGGGCCATGGACGGTATTTCCACAGCACTTTTTAAAAACTTTTTAGCTACAAACCATACAATCGCGCACCCTTCCGAAACTTAAAAATTGGAGAAGAAAACACCACCATAGAAACAATAAAATTCTATGAAGCGCTGGAAAAATTTGCCGAACTTATGGATGCTCCAGAAAATGAGCTCAAATTTTTGCTCGAACCAGGAACAGTGCTATTTTTCGACAACTTCCGTCTGCTACATGCCCGTACCGAGTTTCAAGTATGAAAAAAATAGAATTTTTAAAATAAATAAAAATTTTTTTAGGGAAGCCGAAAATTGTTAGCATGCTATTTATCACGTGATACGTTTTTGTCCAAAGCAAGACCTGTGCTTGGAGAAAATTTATGTTACTCCATTTAATTTTAAAAAATAGTATAGAAATTTTTAAGCCATATTATTTTTGAGTAAATGTTTCATACATGCTTTATTTTCTACATGGTGGAGCAAAAAAAGTTCCATTGTACCATATTTTTATGAATTTTGGGCCCCAAATTTTTCACTAAAAATGACGCTATTAGGGGTATTCGATGCGGGATCGATTGCGCGAATTCCCGAATCGCAAAAACGCTTGCCTGACCCTGATTCAGGAGAAAAATGGTAAATTTTGTGATTCAATTTTAAAAAATCGAAAAAAATTTTTTTGAGCAAAAACTTTTGCCGGAGCTGGGAGTCGAACCAGGCTCCATTGTAGTGTAAAGGCTGATGGCTTCGCCACTGTACCACAGAGGCTTGTTATAAAAGTACAAAATTTTTTCGTTATTTTCTGTAGTCACTATTCAACAATTGAAACAGGCCCCAGACAACAAAGAAATTTTTGCGAGACGACAGGCTCCAGAAGAAGAAAAAAATACATAAAAAATAAAACTAACCTATGTGCAATTTACGTAAAATATGTTTTTGCTCTTTGATAAGTTCGACAGCAAGTCAGACAACTTTGAAATTTTTATTTATCAAAATAATTAAAAATTTCTATGTTGTCTGACTTGCTGTCGAACTTATCAAAGAGCAAAAACATATTTTACGTAAATTTACATTTGCAAATTGAAAGTCAATTCAATCAATATCGATGAAAGATCAGTCATTTTATGTCTTTATTTATCATAAAAATTCAACTAACTACGGACCTTCATCAATCGTAATAAATTTTTATGTCTATACAAGACAAGCATATTTTTATCACCGGTGAGTGCTCTCTGACTATTGAGATAATTTTTAGGGTCGAGATCAAGGGCATATATTTTATTGTGGTGAAATTTTTAAGCCTAATCATGGCGGTTTTTTGGCAAAAATTGGAGGAAATTCGAAATTTTAAAAAACGATTCAAGCCATTCGACTCACAAGGGACACTTTGGACATGTAAAATCGATTTTTTTCTAATTTTGGCAGGAAGTTGTTGGGCATACTTTACTTGTTATAAATATGTTTTTGGTTTGGGTGTCTGAAGCTTCGTTGAGGAGATATTGGCACGAAAACTTTATACAATTACAACTTGATTACATTTGGACATCTCAAAATAATAGCAAGGATGGGCGAGTGGCAAGTGACTCGTCTGACAGAAATTGAAAATTCCTTAGATTAGCGAAATTTGCCATAATTTATATATATTCGGAAAATTCATAAAAAATGGAGCATTTTTTGTTTTTACAGTAAATTCTGAATCGCTACCGTTGTCGAGATAATCGCGTTTGAAGTTGGCTATTTTTGGAATTAGTTTAGAATTTGAATTCCCGCCAAAACCCTGATTTTCAATTTTGGCGGGAATTCAAATTCTAAACTAATTCCAAAAATAGCCAACTTCAAACGCGATTATCTCGACAACGGTAGCG
>OZJO01017587.1:0-14883 GCA_900406225.1 Acrobeloides nanus | reverse complement strand
CGGCATCTGGTTTTCTTGGCATGGTGGGATATATATTATCTGGTGTTGTATCTGGGTTTATTAATCAGACGGTTTGTTTTATGTTAAACACAAAAAAGCCGAAACTCATATGATTTTGGTCCTACAGTGAACGCTCGTTAAGCGGGCCACCCTTTAAAGGGGGGAGATAAACTTTGCAGCAGCATTTCCGAAAAATTTTTTTTAATTTTTGCAAAAATGACTTTTCTAGGAGTAATTTTATGCTAAAATCGATTGCGTGCATCTTCGAAGCTTGAAAATGCTTCCTTGACCCTAATTCAGGGAAAAATTGGGTTTTTGAAGCGAAAATTGTCATTTTTCGCTTCAAAAACCCAATTTTTCCCTGAGCGTTCACAGTATATGGTTTTTGCAATTAAGTTCGAATCTCATGACTATGGTCCCAGGTTCCACGGTATTATAACCCAATAAGCCTGGGCGTTATTTGACCAATGTAATCCTGTGTTCCTCCTCAGAGATCAATAGTCCGTCCAAAAACCTATCAATCTTCAAACCATTTACATTTTGACCTCTTGGCTTCACTTCCTCTTCACACGGTTTAAATACTTGTTGTGATCTCCGGTCTATCATAAGATCCTCATTTTTCCTCTATAAAATGTAGAGCAAAATCTATGAACGCAAGTGGAAACAGAACCCTTGCTAGTACTTAAAGTAGTACCAACTGCAAAAATGTCTGAATTAAAATATGTCAACATTTTTGTTTTAATTTTACTTTAATTTGAATCTATTTTTAGGGTTCTCAAAGTGAATGGGCTATAACTTTTGGCATTACTGCCGCTTTGGGTATAATCTCTGGCATTGTTTTCCTGATATGGGGATCAGGTAATTTTCTAGAAAGTTATAAAAAGTTCAAAAAATCTTCATTTCAGCTGACGTTCAACCTTGGTCAAAATTCTCGAATGCCACGTTATATCCTCCAAACCTATCACAAATCTATCCATCTAAAGACCCAAATTCAAATGGACAAGGACCGGAAAAGGTGTAAAAATATTTTTCATTGTTTTTATTGTATATAAATCTATATATAAATTGTCGTACATTAATCGAGTGTTATTCAGGCCAGGATACTGATTTACCTATGATATTTGCCAGTAACAGAGGAAGTGCGGACTTTATTCAGATAGCTTTATTTGGCATAAATTTCAAAGAATTTGATATGTATTTTGTAAATTTTTGCCACATTTGCTATTTACTTGTGCTTTTCGATTGCCAGTATGACCTCTTAGAATAGGCCATTCTGTTTATAACAGTGCAGTTACACCATTGAAAAGTTGAAAATTTGATGTTTGTGAAAGAAGACCTCATAATTCCGCATTTTTATACGTATGCTTGTGTTTTTGAAAATTTTTTTAACCCTCATCCGGTCCAATGGGGTCTACTTTTTTTATTCAAGCAAGTGGAAATGGAGTGGTACATGATTTTCGAGCAGTTGGATGCAAATGAAATAAGCTATTGATCGATCTTTCGCCATAATCAACACTTACTCATCAACCAATTTGTTGTTTTTGTCTTTTGAAGAAAATTTCGCCTACTTTGCGCAATTTTTAGGCTTTCTAATGACTTTTTGTGAATATTTACCTTCTCATTTTTAGATGGATTACTCAGACTCTTCTGAAGATGAATTTAGTGATATCGGTAGTGGCTCAGATATAGAGTCAGAAGAAGAAGTTGAATCCGAAGTCAAAGTATCATCGGCTTTTTTTACACAACAAAGAGAAGTGTTGGCTACTAAAAACGATGCGGCTTTTGCAATCGAGATGCAGATCGAAAAACTAGCACCGTTTGCGGTTTGTGTGAAACTCCAGTTTGCAAGGAATACTCTTACATAGTTTGCCGAGATTGTATGAATGTTGTAGAAGAAGAAGACGAATAAATGCCTAATTTCTATTTTTTTATAAATTATTTTTGTTGATAAATTTTTCTAAAAAATTTTAAAAAACAAGACGAAAAATTAAAAAAATTAAAAAAATTTTTTAACAATATTCATCGAAAAATGATTTAAAAAATCGTTGAAACAATATTGGGGTCTGTCGGATTCCATTTGCCCAAGGAATCATGAAAAATATTGGACCGAATGAGGGTTAAATAAAAAATTTCCGTTTCAAAAAATAAGCTTACACACAAATTTTCAGATTTCATGATTTTGTCGCCACCAATGCTATGGGGGAAAACCGGTCCACTGTGGCAATTTGGTAACATCCAACTGAGACAAGATCCGCTTTGGATATAGGAGAGTCGCATCCGGTTAAGCTAGTGCGGAATTTTCTTGCACCTAAGATTAACCATACTATTTTTCAGATCTTGTTAACATGGTATGAGAAAAAACAAGCATATTTATCCAGCCTCGAGATGGAAAGATTTTGTACCGAATAAAGTGTGTCGGATATTTGAAATTTTGAATAAAGATATACATTTTGTTATTGTTGTATTTATTTGGTCTCTATAATTTTTTATCGTCTTTATTAAAAATAAACTGGAGACCGAGCGCCTCTGAGTGAGCACCTGCAGCACTCGGCCTCACTTCCCAGCGTCCCTTATATGAACTCATAGGAGCCACCCCAAACGAGATAAAAGTCATATCAAAAAGATAATAAGCACAACTATTAGCAAGCATATAAAACAAAAATCATAATGATTTTTTCTCGAAAAAAGCGGCACGTCATTTTCTTTAGAACACTTTTCTACTGCTATTAAAACGAAAATCGTCTGAATTTGGTTCAGGAAAATTTTTTCATCCTTTAAAAATGCGCGCAATCGATTACCCGCATAAAATTACCCCATAAAACTTTGTCTCCGAAAAATTTGCCTATTATTTTCATGAGAATCTCCGCTAATTTCAAAATAACACATTATTTCCGCACATCCTGTAAGTGTTATTGAAACGATTTATTGGACATCGAGCTAATTGTTTCAATAAACCCGACTGAAATAAGAACTTTCGAAGCTACTTTACCTCGGGGACCCAACCGCCATGATCAAAAAAAT
The DNA here is from genome assembly GCA_900406225.1 of Acrobeloides nanus. Lineage (NCBI taxonomy): Eukaryota > Metazoa > Nematoda > Chromadorea > Rhabditida > Cephalobidae > Acrobeloides > Acrobeloides nanus. The sequence continues at coordinate 11,862 of OZJO01017587.1, read as the reverse complement.
TATTTTAAAAGTTTAAAAATATGTTCGAAGACGATTTTTCTCGTAATAATTTTGCATGCGAAACACAATAGCAATGTTTTTTCACGTTGCTTGACATTTTGATATACTTGTATCTTTAAGTATCTTTATTGCGAAAATGGCAAATCCACGCGAAATCTTGAAATCTGAAAACGGTTTTGGCTTAAAAGAGCTTTATGAAAAGTTGAGATTATCGGACGATATAAATTGGTTATTTTTCTGCAAAATCTGAAGTATTTGTGTTTCGGAAGCATTTCCAACCCATTTTTAAGTGTTTAGGCAAAAACTTTTAAAATTAGTTTCGTAACATGACGGTTGGCCCCCCTCCCCGAGGTAAAGTAGCTCCGAACTTTCTTTTCCGGAAAATGAAAATTTTTTAGGAAAAATAAGCAATTATGATGTTTGGCCGTTTGTATGCATTTTTATAATAATTAAATTTATTAGAACAAATACTATATAGAAAGAAGAAAATTAAAAATTAAACTTCTCAAAATAATTTTTCTTCAATAAAAATTATTGAAAACGAACAAGATAACGGACAACTGTGTTTCTTTGATCTTTGACGATATATTCATTGTAATCTGAATAAGCATAGATTTCTCTTTTATCCTCATAAATGCTGTAAGATTGAATAAGTGAACCCAACGGCATCACAACTCCTAAACATGTTAATTCAAGTTATGTTTAGCAGAGGCATGTTGGATTTTTTATTATGTAATGGACACGCCCCCTAAAAACCTCATTCTTCAACAAAAAAATTTCGAATTTTGGCCAAAATTGTCATTTTTGACCTTTAAATTTTGTTTTTTGGGGGATGGCCATCCCCTAGACATGCCACTGATATTTGGACTAATAAATTTTTACCGGTAGACAAAGTCTTGTTATAAATTGGATTTGGACGATTGCTTCCAAGAATTTTCAAAGTATTATATTGTTTGACTTTTTTCTCCAAATCCTCACCCAAGTCATAAATATTGAAATTGTAATCGGTGTAGACATCTCCCAGAGCTACTTCACATAGTAACATATATTTATAACCATCCACAGATTGGGTACAATACGCTTGACTCTTTTGGAAGGTATCTGCGAAGTAAATACCCTGAAATAGTTCATTTGTATGACAAGAGCAGTGCTCCTTTTGTCATATGTATTCATCAAAAACTTTCATTTAAGCCATAAATGAGAAAAAATCTAGAACTTTTAATTTTGAGCCTAGCTCTATCCTCTTAAGACCAATTCAAAACTTCTCAGAAAATGCGTCTTAATGTTATCTCCGCCTAAAATATAGTTAACGCAAAAATTGAAAAAGGAAACAAAATAAATTTTGGGGAACAAAGAGATCGGGATATGCCATTTTCATAAAAACGAACTTAGAAAAATGGGTAATTGTCAAAATTTTGTAAAAAATAATGGCCAACCATGGGTGCCCTACCCGAAAAAACTATTTCAGGATTGTTATAGGTAAACTGTTGAAAATAAAATTGCGCTTTTTTATGGCCAAAAAAGCTGGTTACGACACTGAACAAAGGCATCAAAATTTTCTAACCTCTCCAAAAGCTTGTCCACAAGGGATAGCATGAGGTGGAGTTGCCAAAAGTCCTAGTTTTAAGATACTTAACAAATTTTCTGGTTTGGTTCCATGCCATAGGTATCTAAATTTTTGGGTATCATGATTTCTTAATTTTGAAAAAAATCAAACCTATGGTTGTGAAGTTTTACTCCAGATTCTTTGAATAATTCGACAGAATTTTTTGAAGCCACCGAAAAAATAGCACTAACTTTGACTGCCGAAGAATTTTGAATATATTGAAGAATATGTTGTGCATCTAGAGAATCTGGATTTAATAGAGTTATAGATGTTTCTATAGCATCAGAAATGTATCTAAAATGGGATCGATTACCAAGAAAATATAATGAATCTAACTTAAAAGGATCGATCGTTTCTTGTTTTTGAGCTGCAGCAGTGACGATCTTTCCGGCGATTTCGAACTCTAACATTTGTTCTACCATTTTATCAAATTCTTTTATGATAAGTTTTTGATCTAACATAGGTAAAGAGGTATTTTCAAAGCCTCCTAAAGGAATGTGGCGATAAAAATCATTTGTAAGTTCGGCCTAGAATAAACAAATAGAATAAATATTTACAGGACCAGTCCAGTCCAATCAGTTACAACCATAAGAAAAAATGATATATTCGGAAAGTTCAAAAAAATGGAGCATTTTTTGTTTTTACGGCATGTTCTGAACCGTTGTAGTTTTCGAGATAATTGCGTTTGAAATTTTGAATTTGTTACAAGCTCTTCGTTATAATATACAAACTTCTTTGAATTTTTTTGTGTAAAAATCGATTTTTGCATTAATTTTTTAAATTTTCATAAAATGAACATTGTAGCAATTTGTTATAGCTAAATGAGACGAACAAAATGACACCATCCAATTTGAACATGGTTTTGGGTTATTGAAACGAAAATTTTGATTCATGTTTTCGTTTCAATAACCCAAAACAATGTTCCAATTGGATAATTTTGGTGTCATTTTGTTCGTTTTATTTAGCTATACAAAATTGCTACAATGTTCATTTTATGAAAATTTAAAAGATTGATGCAAAAATTGATTTCTCTGCAAAAAATTCAAAAAAGTTTGTGTATTACAACGAAGAGCTTGTAACAAATTCAAAATTTCAAACGCAATTACCTCGAAAACTACGGTACTAGAGCTTTTGGCAACGAGCATTTGGCAACAGCTTTTGGCAACGAGCATTTGGCAACAGCTTTTGGCAACGAGCATTTGGCAACAGCTTTTGGCAACGCGACTTTTTTGGTACTCCGAGCTTTTGGCAACGCCACTTTTTTTAAACTTTTGGCGTTGCCAAAAGCTCGTCTTGCGTTGCCAAATGCTCGTTACCAAAAGCTCTAGTACCAAAACTACAACGAGTCAGAACATGCCTTAAAAACAAAAAATGCTCCATTTTTCATGATCTTTCCGAATATATCATTTTTTCATATGATTGTAACTTATTGGACTGGTCCTTTAAGGGAACCGTTTTCACGGTTTAAAAATGCGCAAACGTTTCTCGCATATAAAACCCTCATAGGATTATTTTAGAAAAACTTTTGCTTTGGCAAAAATTTGGTAAAAAATCGCAAAATTCTGGTTTTTTGGAGGGCACCCTGTAAAAAGCATACTTGACGTTTATAAACAGCTAGAAGCCGTTCGGTTAAGCCTTCATTACTCGAACAACGTAGTTTTTCTAGGTCTCTAACACAAATGAGGAGGTCCGAGAGGATTTTTTTAGCTTTGATGAGATCATCACGACTGAATTTTCCGAACGGTGCAGAAACTCGAGAATATGAGCAAAGCTAAAAAAATTAACAATAAAAAAGTTATTTTCAAGCAAAAATCTGCTCTTATTAGTCCATACCATTCGAGCTTTTTCTTGCATTCTCTTAACATTACTAATATCTTTGATAAAACAATATAACGTTTCTTCTTCTGTCATATCCTCCTTATATTTTCCTTTCTCCTCTTCGTGAAATTTCAAATTTATCTCTAACTCTGCCATATTTTCTATAGAATTTTCTGTTAACGTAATAATTCTGTATTTGTTCGGTTTCTCGACAAAATTGTCGATATTTTCCCATTTATTCTCTGTACTTTTTAGGAAGATCGAGTTGAACTGTTTTTCTGCTTCGGATAAACTTCCGAACGGAGTGCTTTGAAATTGTCCAGAATATTCTCCGATTCTTCCCCAGTTAGTGAAAAGAATATACAGATTGGAGCCACGACGATGGATTAGTTCCATTCGATAAAAGTTATGGAATCCACTACTTCCATTTAAGATTTCGGTTTTGTGCATAAGAACCTAAAAAATGTATTTTAAAATTTTTTTATGCATTTTGAACTCAATTATCATTAAAAAGCATCTTAAAATCTCAAATTTTTAAGAAAAAATCGATCTTTTTTTAACTATCTACCTATCTCCCCCAGTACCATAGGCCATAGTTGAGCAGAGGGGATCCATATTTTCAAGGAATTTACGAGGGGTAAAAGGGCCGCTTCGAAAATTTTACGACTCATCCCCCAAATTGTTCTATTTTTAATTTTTTTTCCCAAAAAAATTGACGACTAAAAAACTTCGCAGCTCTTCGCTCCACGACTATTTTATGGTTTTACAAGGGGGTAAAAGCACGAACTTGAAAAATTTACGACAGGTTCCATTTATGGACCCCCTGCCCAGGTAGGCAGGATGTTGCCCGGATTTTAATAAATCGTTCAATGAAACCATTTGCAGAGTAGCATGTTTCAATAAACATGATTTTATTGAAATTCAGGTAACTTTTGACTTCAAATTTACTAATCCCAACACTCTAATTTTCAACGCTCCAACTTTCTAACTTTACAATGCTCTAACTTCCAATTTTACAACGCTCCGAAATTTAAATTTTACAACTCATTAAAGGGGGGTGCACGCCCAGTACACTTCTCGAAAAATTTTTCTACAAATTGGCTGATTTTTAGTACTTGGGGGTTTTAGGGCACAAGAAATCGATTGGCGCAAGTCCCGACTTTAGACAAATTTTTGTGGCCCCCTATCGGGGTACCTCATGTTAAAAAATCAATTTTTTCAACTTTATTATTTTGGCTCCAAATTGTTGATTTTTGATACTTTGGGGGTTTTCGGGTACGAGAAATTGATTGGCGCAAGTCCAGAGTTTCGAAAAAAAGAAAAATTTTGTGACTCCCTATCGGAGTACCCCATGTGATGCCCTCTACCCGAGAGACGACCACATGAGGAGGGGGACTTGAGTGAGATCGGCTCGGGGGAGAACTCAAGTTAGATCAAATGGGGGAGAATGCGAGAAATATTGTTATAGGAGGACTCAAGGGAGATAGAGTAGGATGGGGAATTCAAATGAAATCGTCTGTTGGGGGAAGCAGAATTCAATGATGAATTTGACTCAATCTTTTATTTACTTTAACTGTAACTCTAACTTTTACTCCATTTTACTTTCACTTTACTCTAACTTAACGATTAACTCTGACTACAAGGCGACTTGTCGGCCAACAGCCTGGCGCAGTCGCCTTGTTTCTACCTTATATAACTTTCCAGTTCCATCCATCACGATTTCTCCAGTTTCTGCATATCCGCTATGTTTATTAGGTTTATTAGCTTTTTGTCGCTTTTTTGTTTTTTCCATGATTTTCTTTGCTTGTATTTCCAAGAATTTTTTAGAATCAGTGTCTACATCATAGGAACAAGGTTCCGGAGCTACTCCGGCATCCCATTTGAGTCCTTCTCCAATTTTTTCATTCGAATTAAAGCTCATTTCTTTGAAAATTTCGAATTGTTTCATATTTTTAGCACTTTCTGACGGAGTCTCTTTCTTGTCATTGATTTCGTTTAAAAGTTGTTTAATATTAGGCTCGACCTAAAATATTTAGAACTGTATAAAAAATTTCGAATACCTTAAAAAATTGTTGTAACAAAGTCACGTTTTCCCATCCGTTTGGAGAGACTATGTAATGTAAGATGTTAGCCTTGGAATTATCTTTTATAGTAAGATCTAAACCAGTCTTTTGCTTGGGTATTTTTTTCCCAGAGGCAGAAAGTAACTCGGTTGTGGTATCAACTTCTCTTCGGGGAATTTTGTTAGATCTCACTTCGGAATAGATGCCAAATTGGAATCGAGGAGTCTACAAAATTTTTATAGAAGATTTTTTTATATATATACACCAATAGATGGGATCTATTGGTGTTTATATAAAAAATGAAATTTGGTGCCATAGTCTATAATCAGGTTCATAGCCAAGGGGCATCGGGGCCACGTGTTTTTTATGAATGGAGTGGTCCTTTAAGAAAAACGAGGTTTTTACTTTGGTATCCTCCCTCCAACCTAGGTTTTGGCTACAGACTTGCTATAGATCCACTTTCAAGTCTAAAACAACATCGGTATACCTCATTAGCTTGTAGTGGTGCAGCGTCAGAGTCACCATCGTCATCCTCTTCATTTTCATGTGTTTTACGTTTTTTATTAAGAGAATTTGAGAGAGTAGTCTCGTCCGTGTCCATTTCTTCGACGATTTCATGCATTTTACGTTTTTTATGAGAATTTGAAAGGGTAGCTTCGTCCGTGTCCATCTTTTCATCGATCGTTTCTTCCTCGCTCAGGCTCTCCTCATCATCGTCGTTAGAATCACCAAATTCTTCTTGAATATCATTGATATTCATTTGTTGTACTTCACCTTTTTTCGAAAACTTATATTCCGGATCGAAAAGGATGTAGACTAAAAAATTTTCTACATTTAAATTTTAATTAAGAGTCGGTTTGCGAGAAAAGTGTACACTCATGTGCACAGTTTGGTTTCTTTACCTATATTGTAGAGCTCAGTGGGCTGAATAATACTTAGGGATGTTACATTGCCACGAAAACGTGGCGTTTGCCACGTTTTTGGACTTTTGCCACGCTGCCACGTTTTCGGACTTTTTGCCCCGTTGTTGGACGTTTTTTAAAGAAAAGATCAAATTCGTTAGGACCGATAATTTCAATAAATTTTGAGCAAAAAATTTGATTTTTGAGAAAAAAATTCGATTTTGAGAAAAAATTCAATTTGTAAACAAAAATTGCGATTTTCAACCAAAAAAATGTCACGTAAATGCCATCAAAATCGGATTTATGGTTATGGGGATATGACTTTTTAAATGTTGCTATACTCATATGGTTCGCACTGCATATTATAATGAGTTCAAAACATGGAATTCAAATCTTCTTGCTTCTATGACTACTTATAATCACCTAATTACCTATAGTTTCGGCATTTTCCATTAGAGCATGCATTAATGGAGTCCTTCCGTTTTCATCTTTTGCGTTTATATTGACTTTCATTTCGCAAATTAAATATTTTGCTAATTCCACGTTCTTTTTCTGGACAGCTCGAATCAAAGCGGTGATTCGTTGTTTTTCTGGAGCCGACTGTGTTGGCATAGGAGTTTGCATGCCGTCGAAAGCGGGTTTTTCAAATTCTATGGGTAATGTTTCTAAAGTTCCTTTACACCATCCAGAAACTTTGGATAGCCAGATTTTCAAGTCTTGTTTCTGCTAAAATTTGATAATTTAGAAAGACCGGACACGAAAATGGAATCTTTGGCTTCTCAAATAAAAATAGTGTGAAAAATCGATATCCGCGAGAATTGAGCGATTTTAGAATACTTTGACCCCCTACGGTGTCTTTGTAATCAACGGAATTTATTACCTTATCCGACAAATCATCCGACCAATATTCGATCAAATTCTGTAAAATCACCAATGCTGTCGATGAACTTTTCATATTTTCCCAATTTTTCCCTTTATAAAACTTATAGTCCAACGTCTCGATCTCTGTCATCACATGAAATCTTCCACTCTTACTCAAGATTTCAATACATTTACTTGTCCCATCTTTCTCTGCCCATGGGATTCCAGCTTCGAACAACACCTTTATAACATTTTTCTGTGTATCGTTTAATCCATCTAAGTTTTTCGCTAGCAAAGTAAAAAGTTTCGTGTCCGTAATCGACCCAGTTTTAACTTTTTCCAACATTCTGAGTGAAGTCTGCATAAGGTTGTATTTTTTGTGTTCTATAGCAGCAGAAGTTAAGTAGAGGATAGTTTCGGTTGATTTGTCCAAGAGGTCTATGATCATGTAAATGATTCCTTGCCAGCCATTTTGAACGACGAGTGAAATGATGGTGGATTCAAATGAGGCTGGTGTGGGTTCTCGTTTAGGAAGCCAAACCCATCGGTTATTACGAGCTAGTTCAGTTAGATTCGGTTTTTCTCCATAGACCTGAAAAATTGTTTTAAAAAGAATCTGGCTGCAATCACTCATTACAGTCGATATTTTCGACTGTTCATCATGATTCAGGAAAAAAGAAGAAATTTGAAATTACAAGTTGTCCCCAAAAAACCGTACTTTTGCGATTTTTCGAGCAATTTTTGATCCTCCTCAAAGTGACCCAAAAACGTTCGACCCAAATTTTTTTTCGCGTTTTTTGGTCATAACTCATCAAGACAAGTCGATAGGAATCAGTTTTGGCAAAATCGATTACATTACCGTATTCTATAATTTTTTCAAATTTTCGAAAAAAACATAAGGGGGCCAAGGCAAATTTTTGAAAAAGTTTTTAGGACTTCACCCAAATCTGGACCAAAATTACAATTCGGCACGCCTCTCCCACGCAAAAAGTGGCAAAATACTACTACCCTTACGCAAACTTTTCAAAATTAGTGCCCCACCTCTTTTCATGCATGTTTGAACTGATTTGGGGTAAAGGAAGCATTTTTAAGATTTTTCAATATGCGTAAACGATTTTTCGCATAGAAAACCCCTATAGAGTCATTTTGTAAAAATTTGCTTTAAAAATCGCAAAAGTATGGTTTCTTTGGGACACCCTGTAAATTTTTCTTGAATGAATTCAGCAGTTTGTTTAGGAAAATCAGATTTTTCGGTAACATACATACCTTTCCGCCAATATCAGCTTTTGCCTGAATAAGGGTTAATGTGACATCTTCGCGTTTTTCGATAACAGCTAAACCGAGCGGTGTGTTACCAATTATATTTTTGGAATTTACGTCGATATTATAACGTAATAGAGTTGCAACACAAATATTAGCTCCACAAAGGGCCGCATAGTGTAAAGCTGTATTTCCACGGTCATCCACTGCTTTGAGCTAAAATTTGTGTCTTCTAAGAACTTGATTGAAAAAACTATGAGTACACCCTAAGGCAGGCCCATAGGTGACTCAGATTTGGGGCGGCAAGGTAAAATCGCATTTTTCTTAAAGGACCATTCAAATTGGAAAAAACAATATGAAAAAATTAAATATTTGGAAAATGCCGTTTTTGGGACACACATTACTTTAGTCAAGTCTCAAAAAAGACTCAACTCTTACGATTCTTACACTTTCCAAACTCATTACTAACAACGTAACCACTGAAATGGGATCAATATAAACCAAAATTCCTCGTGCCCTCTTTTCATCCTTATTTATCGGAACTTTTTGTCAACTTTGGGGCGCCGTGCGTGGAATTATGTGCCAAGTTAAACCTTACACTTTCCGGACTCATTTCTTTCACCAACAGCGTAACCACCGCAATCGGATCTATTTTTTTGTATTGCACAATATCCTGCGCTTTCTGCTCATCTTTATCAATCGGGATAAATGCATAATGTAATGCCGTTCTTCCCTTTTTATCTTGAGCATTAACCCCAACTTTTTCATATTTCAACAACCACTCGATCGTCTTGGTTATTATATCAGCAGAATCTTGTCCCAATAAACAATTTACAGCATAGTGTAGCGGGTATCTTCCATAAATATCGGCTACTAGAGAGACTCCAGCATCTTTATATTGCTCGAAGATTTTTGAGATCTTGTCAGAGTGTAATCGAGAAAGATAGTGCATGGCATTGGCGCCTTCGGCATCGGTAAAAGCGAGATCGATTGGAGTGAGGTTGAGGTTTTCAGCGATATCGAAAAGGCTTTGTGATAGTGCGATATGGAGAGCGGATTTTCGGAGTTCGATTTCTTTTGGTTGGCCCTAAAAATCAAAATAAAACATTCAATGTTCTAGGCCATTTTTTAATAAGATGTAGGGTATAGAGCTAAACATGGAATCCCAAAATGATATAAGTTAAAGGAAGGTTGATGGGTGAACTTATGTCTTCAAAATTGTATTTTCACCTTAGAAACTTCTCCTTCCAGCAATTTCTTCCTAATAACCGCATTGTGTATAAAATGTGATATCTTGGCTTCATTTGACTCATAAATAATCAAATTTGCTGAATCGATATTATTTGTATCGATGCAATACAAAAGTGGCGTCCGATCCATATGGTCTCTTTGTGTTAAAACATCTCTTAGTAGCCCATTCCTCTTCGCGACGTCAATTAGCTTGACCAAAAGCATATTTTTATTAACATAACTTTTTCCATTGATAACATAGGTAAAATACTGATCCTGTTCATCCAAGGCATGACAATTAAGTGAGATTTCAAAGATATTCAACAAAAATGGCTTCTTTTCTACTTGAGAAAAAGAGGCTCCTGAAGAGCTTGAGAACGAGCTTGATCGGGAACTTAAAGACCCAAAATTTAAATAACTATTTGCATTTTGGTTATCCAAGCCTTCTCCGACAGATGGCTTGATTCTTGCTAAAATAGCTTCAGGATAAATGTCGATAAGGATTTCTAAGAGTTCGAGAGATTTGAAGACGAACGTGTCATTTTTTCGTTTGACTTTGTCTGCATTTTCGCCTATGGTAGGTCCAACACGAGTGAGACCGCAGATGTTTTGACATAGTTTGTGGAGAGGGGTATGGCCTTGGGTATTATATTCTTTGAGCCAGTCTGAAATTTTGTATTTAAGCACATAGCGGATGAAAATGGAAACAATTGGCCTCAATGAAAATTGTTTAAATTCGGCTATCATCAATTGTCTCAGCTCAGTGAGGCGAGCAAAACGAATACCATTTCATGGGTTTCCCGTTTTGGACCTACGATCGAGTGGCTAAAGCACTAGACTTATACTTTATATGTAGCCCCTAGACCATAGGTGGTACTCCTACTCTTCATTAACAGCAGTTGTGCTAGCTGATACTAGCAATCTCTCAGAGAATGGGTTTAGTCTGGATTAGGGCTGTCCAAATTGAGACAAAATTGACTCTTTGTGAAACTCGTGTCTCTTTTTGAAACACGACTTTTTTATACGAAACCTTTCTATTCGAATAGAATCAAGTCAAATGGAGAGTGAAAAACAAAATTTATCATTGTTTCAAATTTTCAGTTCTGTTTCAAAAAGAAACAGTTGATGACACATAGGTGAACACTGTTTCAAAAAAAACAACTGTTTCAAAAAGAAACAGGCTGTTTTTTAGGATAAAGGAAGCATTTTCGAGATTTTTCGATGAGCGCAATCGTTTTTTCGCATAAAATTACCCCCATAAAGGTCATTTTTTTTTAAATTTGAAAAAAATTTTTTTTTAATTTTCTGAAACAGCCTGTTTCTTTTTGAAACAGCTGTTTCTTTTTGAAACACTGTTTCTCAATTGAGAAAAAATTTAAAAATTTTTTTAAATGACCTTTATGGCCCATAAAGGTCATTTAAAAAAATTTTTTTTTCTCAGATTGAGAAACAGTGTTTCAAAAAGAAACAGGCTGTTTCAGAAAATTAAAAAAAAATTTTTTTCAAATTTAAAAAAAAATGACCTTTATGGGGGTAATTTTATGCGAAAAAACGATTGCGCTCATCAAAAAATCTCGAAAATGCTTCCTTTATCCTAAAAAACAGCCTGTTTCTTTTTGAAACAGCTGTTTCATTTTGAAACAGTTGTTTCTTTTTGAAACAGTGTTCACCTATGTGTCATCAACTGTTTCTTTTTGAAACAGAACTGAAAATTTGAAACAATGATAAATTTTGTTTTCCACTCTCCATTTGACTTGATTCTATTCGAATAGAAAGGTTTCGTATAAAAAAGTCGTGTTTCAAAAAGAGACACGAGTTTCACAAAGAGTCAATTTTGTCTCAATTTGGACAGCCCTAGTCTGGATAATGAATGTCTCATAGAATGTGAATAATCTTACTATGTTTACTTGTGGATATGAGACAATTACCCTTATTAAAGGACCACTGAACTTTGGAACGGAACTCGAAAATTTATATTTAAAAGAAAGAAGAATTTTTGCTGATCATTTTTTGTTTATACGGTACCCCTTGAAAGTTTAATCCTTTCGAGATATTTGCGTTTGAAATTTCCTTCAAAGTTTTCAAATGTAAATTTGTATTGAAACGAAAGGGATTGACCCCG
>OZJO01017579.1:0-25272 GCA_900406225.1 Acrobeloides nanus | reverse complement strand
TAGAGCTGTGACTTGTTGCTTTTCAGGAGTTGGTTGTTTTGGCATAGAGACTTGCATACCATCAAAAGCCGGCTTGTTGAATTCAATGGGTACTGATTCTAGGGTGCCTTTGCACCATCCAGAGACTTTCGTGAGCCAGATTTTCCAGTCTTGTTTGATCTAAATATGATAAGTCATAAGTAGATATCGATTATGTGACTTTGAAGTTCGTTGGTAAAGCACTGACTAGTACCTAGTAGGTACGCTAGAAGTTGCGAGTTCGAGTTCCGCTTAGATCAAAAAGATTTAGGCTCACCTGAGGTGTAAGATCATCCGACCACATCTCTATCAAATTCTTCAACACCACCAACGCTGTCGTCGAACCCTTCATATTGTTCCAATTCTTTCCCTTATTAATCTCAAAATCCAAACTCTCAATCTCCATCATAGTATTATATCTTTTATTTTCACTCAAGATTTCTACACATTCACTTCTTCCATTCTTCTCCGCCCATGGTATTCCAGCTTCAAACAGCATTCTCAAAACATTTTTGATGCTATCATTTAGATTTTCCTCCACATTTTTTGCTAATAATGTGAAAATTTTCGTGTCAGTGATCACAGAAGTTTGGACTTTGCCGAGCATACGTAGCAAAGTTTGGACAAGATTGTATTTTCGATGCTCGATAGCGGCACTGGTTAGGTAGAGGATGGTTTCGGTGGATTTTTCGAGGATATCCATGATCATGTAGATGATTCCTTGCCAGCCGTTGCGGACAACAAGAGAGGTTATTGATGTTTCGAAAGGTTGGGATGCTGGTGATCGTTTGGGTAGCCAGACCCAACGATTTTGGAGAGCAAGTTTTGATGGGTTGGGTTTTTCGCCATAGACCTAAATTTTACAATTTTTTCTAGTGAACATTTTTTGCTGTTAATTTTTAAGTGTCAAATTGTTAAACACATACTTTACATCCTATATCAGATTTTGCCTGAATCAAGGTCAGTGTAACCGCTTCATGTTGTCCCAAGACAGCCAAGCCAAGAGGGGTGTTGCCAGATTTGTTTTTCGAGTTGACGTCGATGTTGTAGCGCAGCAGAGTGACCACACAAATATTGGCTCCTCTTTGAGCTGCATATTGTAAAGCCGTGTTTCCTAGGTCATCGGTGGCTTTGAGCTAAAATTTAAAAATAGTAATAGAGTTGGAAGCTGGCACTAGGATCAAATTTACCTCACCAAGGATTTTTATGTTTAAAAGTCAATGCCGCGTACCTGCAGTTCTATGACAAAATTTTTTTTCAAATTGGCTAATTTTTTTGTATATAGGTAAGTTGATGTGAGGAATCGATTGCGCGCATTCCCGAAGCGTGAAAACTCTTTCCTGTTCCTGAATCAGGGAAGATGAAAATGGGTGTATTGAAGCGAAAATGGACTAAAATTTGTTTTTTCGCCGTAAAACCGGATGTTTAGGGGTTTTTCTAAGCGGGGAATCGATTGCGCACATTCCCGAAGCGTGAAAACGCTTCCCTGATTCAGGAAAGATGGTAGATGTATTGAAGTGAACATGGACTACACCACTGCTTTCTCTGAAACAGGGAAGCGTTTTCAAGGTTCGGGAATGCGCGCAATTGACCCCGCCTAGAAAAACCCCTAAACAACCAGTTTTACGGCGAAAAATCGAATTTAGTCTATTTTCGTTTCAATACACCCACCACCTTTCTGAATCAGGGAAGCGTTTCAAACTTTGAGAATGCGCGCAATCGATTCTCCGCATAAAATTACCTCTATATACAAAAAATTAGCCAATTTTGAAAAAAAATTTTTGGCATAAAACTGTAGGTAAAATTTTTTGGTATAAAACTGTATTGATCTTAAACTCTAAACTTACACTTTCCGAACTCATTCCTTTAACTAACAAAGTAACCACTGAAATCGGATCAATTTTTGCCATAATATCTTGTGCTTTCTTCTCATCCTTATCAATCGGTATAAACGCATAATGCAACGGTGTTCTTCCTTTTTCATCTTGGGCATTTACCCCAACTTTGTCATATTTCAACAACCACTCAATTGGTTCTGTCAATATATCAGCAGCGTCTTGTCCCAAGCAACAATTTACAGCATAGTGTAGCGGAAATCTTCCATATTTATTAGCTACTAGTGGAACTCCAGCATCTTTGTATTGCTCGAAGATTTTTGAGATCTTGTCGGAGTGTAGTTTAGCTAAGTAATGCATGGCATTGGCGCCATTGGCATCAGTAAAAGCGAGATCGAGTGGAGTGAGGCTGAGGTTTTCGGCGATATCGAAAAGGCTTTTTTGTAAAGCGAGGTGAAGAGCGGATTTTTGAAGTTCGATTTCTTTGGGTTGACCCTAAAAATTAAATGATTAAAATCGTATACCAAAATCCATCTTTACCTCCGCAACCTCTCCTTCAACCAACTTCTTCCTAATAACCGCATTATGTACCAAATGTGATATTCCTGCTTCTTTTGACTCATAAATAATCAAATTTGCCGAATCGATCTTGTTTCTATCGATACAATACAAGAGTGGAGTTCGATCCCGATGATCTCGTTGAGTCAAAACATCTTTGAGCAACTCACTCCTCTTTGCCACCTCAACCAGCTTGATCAAAAGCATATTCTTATTCAAATAATTTTTCCCATTGATAGTATAGGCATAACATTGATCACGGTCGACCAAATCGTGACAATTTAACGAGATTTCGAAGCTATTCAGCAGAATGGACTTCTTTTCTCCTTGAGGACGTTTTTTCTGAGTTATAGATCCATGCGGATTCCAAAAATTAAAATTTTGGTTCTGGTTCTGATTGTTTAAGGCTTCTCCGACAGGTAGTTTTGTTCGAGCTAGAATAGCTTCAGGATAGATATTGATGAAAATTTCTAAGAGTTCTAGTGACTTGAAGACAAACGTGTCATTTTTTCGTTTGGCTTTGTCGGCATCTTCACCGGTGGTGGGTCCAGCACGAGTGAAATCGCATATGTTTTGGCATAGTTTGTGAAGAGGAGTATGGCCTTGGGTGTTGTATTCTTTGAGCCAGTCTAAATTGAAGATAACGATTAGATGGAGAAAGAGCAAGAAACCTATCACATTCTTGAGCCTAGGCAAAATCTTAGAGGTCATGGGTATGAACCCAAGGAGGGGTTCATACCCATGACCTTTGGCGTACCGGAAAAATGCTCTACCACTGAACTACAAGGTTACATGGATGAAGATCTACCAAATTCACTTAAGACTATGGGCAGAAGACCTTTAGCACTACAGGGTGTCTCAAAAATGGTATACTCCGTTTCCCGCTGAACACTCAAAAAAGTCCCACTATAGCCCAGAACACACTTTAGCTCAAATTTTATACCTATCAAGCAGTCTTTATCTACCATATCCATAATCTTCTTCACCATCGGAACCACGTCGTATTGTTCAACCATAGGTCCATAACAACCCGACCAGACATTATTCGTCTTTTGAACTTTAAATGGCAAATCCACCAACAAATGCAACACATTCGTCCTTCTATCCTCACATTCCAATTCGGTATTTTTCCAAAAATCGATTGACAGCTTCGGATTCTTTTTGAACAAATATTGTGCCAAAATTAAGTTCCCTGTTCGTAAGGCTAAGTCCACCGGAATTGAATTTTTGTCATTTTTCTGCTCCAATTTTGCGCCGGAGTTTAAGAGAAGATCAATGGCTTGTTCATATTCTTTGAATGTCATGCGTTGTTTGTTTTGAAAAGCATTGTTTTTGTCTTTGTCGAGGTCATCTGGGTGGGTAGCTTTGAGTTTTGCGTTTAAAGAAGCGAAGTAGTGGAGAGCTGAAATTGAATAAGAGTCCACTTTTGATGCATCAGCGCCTTTGGTGATTAGATATTCGATTTGTTCTTTAATGGATTTATTTGGGCCGATGATGTCCTAAAAAAAAGTAAAATTTAGAGGACCATTGACTAGTGAGAGAGAGGGTCAGCTGGGGAGGGGGAGGCACTTTTCCTGTATGAATGACTTTGGTCTGAAAAGTACACTTTTTTTCCAAAAACATAAGGAGGGACTCTTATGGATGGGTATTTTTTTAAATTTCGGTTCACTAATGCTGGATTTATACTTTTTCGTGCCGCGACGCGTCGTACGACGCGACGTACGACATGTCGTACGACACAAAAATGCACTGTCGTGTCGCAACACGACGGAAGTATAAATCCTACCTAAAGAGGGGCCATCCATACGCCATTGCCATCGACCAACCTTACCTGATTTTTAATAATCAACATTAACAATGTACACCCATCATTGTCCACAGCATTTACATCAACTTTATCCTTATGTTCACCATTCAATAAATGCTCCACTATCCCCAAATGCCCCTTCAAATAAGCCACCGAAAATGGAGTCAAGTGCCATGCATTTGGTTGACTTAAGACTTCTGGCTCGGCTTTTGCTAGAAGGTCTAAAATTTCAAGCCAGCCATATGCCGCGGCATAGTGTGCTGCAGTGTTGCCAGAACTGTCTGGTTTGGTGGCGAGTGAAGCACCTCGTTTTAAGAGCATGCTGACTATATGGAAGTGGCCACCAATAACAGCATTGGTTATAGGTGTTCTTTTGAGTTTGTCGTGTTGTTCGATATAGGCATGACCTTGATCTGAAAAGTACAGGTCTTATTTTGCTTTTCTATTTTTAGGCTAGAGTAGGATATGTACAGGGGTTGCGGTTAGCACTACTTCAAGGCCGAAAATAGCGACAAGTCATTTGATGACACTATGGTGTAGTGGTCCAATGCGCTTTCAAGGAGTTCGATATCATCGACACTATATAGAAAGTGATCGGTTCCCCTCTGCGTTCAAAAGATTTTGGAGAAACCTTTGATCAGAGATCGAAACAGTAGATATATTAACTTAGCATACCTATTAAAAGTTCCACCATTTCTCTATTCCCCTTTTGACATGCCACGATCAATGGTGTGACTTTCTTCGTCCCTGCACTAGTCTGCACTTCCACATTAATTTCAGGCTGTCCTAACAAAAACTTGACCACTTCAATATGTCCATGTTCCACTGCCATATGCAATGGAGTAAATCCATAAAAATCTTTGGCATTCAGTTGCACGGTGACCATATCTTTTGGTTGGTACTTCGAATTTTTAGCCTTTTTCGATTTCGGTTCCTCTTCTTCATCTTCTTCCATATCTTCATCATTTTTCTGTTTATTTTGAATTTGATCAGTATCTTTGCGTTTTCGTAGAGCGGCAATAAGGAGTTTCAAGTTTTCGAGGCGACCTGCTCGAGCAGCACAATGTAATGGGGTTTCTTTGCGTTTGTTATGTAAGATGATCGGTGTTTCCAGGTCGAGTAGGTGTTTTAATGGTCCAGGGCCTTCACACACAGAGGCATAATGGATAGTGCTCCAATTGTCCATATCAGGGTGGTTGTAATTTGGTTCAAATGGGATCATGGCCTAAAAATGTATTAAGAAGCTTTAACAATTTTGTTTTCTAGCCCTACCTTCAAAAGCTCCACATTAGGATTGATCGCAGCCGTATGAATCGGCGTAATCTTCTTGTTATTCGGCGCTTTTTTAGTCACCGAAATCGGCATGAATTTCCCCAAGCCTTCTTTATCGTTCAACAACGACTTTATATGCAACTGATTGAATTCATATATCGAATAAGCTATGATCAAATTCCCTGCCAACTTTCTATGCCCAAGTCTCACAGCATAATGAATATTATCCGCTAGTTCATCTTTGCTAATAATATCGCTTCCTTCCTTATGATTCACAACATGATCGATGAATCCAAAATCTGGGTTGGATTCGATGAAAAATCGAGTAGAGTTAACTTTGAGATGTTCTTGACTACCACAGTCAAAACGACTATCATAAGTGATAAGGGCATTGTTGCCTTCACGTCCGCCTCGGGTCATTTCGATATTTGCGGTAGCGTGGCCAAGCATGTATCGATTAGCTTGGCCGGTTGTCATCTAAAACGATTCTCATACACCTGATTACAAATTTGTTATAAAGGTAGTGTGCCACCATTAAAAATTTGAATTCCCGCCAATGCAATTTTTCGTTTCAATACACAGATTTTTGTCAGAAAATTCCAGTTTTACATAGCTTATTAACATTTTCATAAAATGAATATTGTAGCATAGCTAAATGAGACGAACAAAATGACACCAAAATTATACAATTTGAACATTGTTTTGGGTTATTGAAACGATAACATGAATCAGAATTTTCGTTTCAATAACCCAAAACAATTTTCAAATTGAATAATTTTGGTGTCATTTTGTTCGTCTCATTTAGCTATAAAAAATTGCTACAATGTTCATTTTATGANCGAACAAAATGACACCAAAATTATACAATTTGAACATTGTTTTGGGTTATTGAAACGATAACATGAATCAGAATTTTCGTTTCAATAACCCAAAACAATGTTCAAATTGAATAATTTTGGTGTCATTTTGTTCGTCTCATTTAGCTATAAAAAATTGCTACAATGTTCATTTTTGAAAATGGTAAAAATCTATGCAAAACTGAAATTTTTCGACAAAAGTTTGAGTATTGAAACGAAAACCTGCTCTGATGGGAATTCAAATCAGGCAATTATTCATCAATAAACTTCATACCTTTTGCAACAAACATGCTTCATTTTGTGGTCTCTGCAATCTTTCGTCTCTTTCCGATTCCAGTGCCTTGCAAACTTTTCTAACCTCATCATAAAACTTCTTATCTCCCGACAACAATGCCAACATTTCCGGGCATCTTTGATCATAATATGAATATCCAGGACTCAGCCCATCGCTTGGGAATTTACTTTTATCATTCACAATCTTTTTCAACTCGTTGATATTCTTGTTGGTAACACTTCTTATAGCAATTTTGGAAAAAACACCAGGACTGGCATACGTGTCAGGGAGGTTTTTTGAGGTGAAGAACGGATTTTCTCTGTATTCAGTGATATCAGGACGATGTTTGAGGCGATCATTTTTGTTTTTGGGTGGAGATTTTTCTTTCTTCTTGGAGGCTTTTTTGGATGGTTTTGTTGAGGTTTTGGTTGTTGGTTTTGTTGAGATTTTCGGAGCAGCTTTTCCTTTATGAATAGCTTTTTTCTTTGCTATAATCTTCTTGGCTTTCGGTAAGCCGTTGGGGAGATCTTTTGAAGTTTTCGATACACCATTAAGAAGACCATTTTGGAGTTTATCTATGGTGTTCTTGGCTTTTTCTTCTTTTGGAGTAAAGGGAACATATTGCACGACTTTTCTTACAGAACGGCGCAATTTGATGCCGTCTAAAATTGGATATAGATTTTTTGTAACCTCGAACATTCGGTATTTTTTGGCATTTTATTAGTAGCAAGTTTTTAAAAATTTTACAGTTCGGATCTCGATCCAAAATTATGCATGCGACCAAGCATGTAGCGAGGGGCAATCCCGACAATTGCTCCCACCACCCGTCGTCGAAAAAATAAAATTTTCTCGTAATAGTCTCCCCCTTATGTTTTTTTTAAATCATGCGAAAAGTTGATTGTACGCATTCCCGAAGCGCGAGAATGCTTCCTTGACCCTGATTCAGGGAAATAGATGTGTGTATTGAAGCGAAAATCGAAAAATTTGAAATTTCAGCCTCAAAATCATATTTCTGGGGGTAATTTTATGCGGGGAATCAATTGTGAACATTCCCGAATCTTGAAAATGTTTCTCTGACCCTGATTCAGGAAGATTAGTACATATTGGATTTTCGCTTCAATACACACATCTATTTCCCTGAATCAAGGTCAAGAAAGCATTTCCACGCTTCGGGAATGCGCACAATCGATTTTTCGCATGATTTTAGGCCTATATAGGCTTTTGGAAAAAAAAATTTTCGAGAGATTAATCCCTAATTCTTACCCCCCCCCCTTTAAACACTTCGATTTTTGATGGAAAAATCGAAATTTTTGGACATTTAGATAAAAAAATGGGAAAATTTGAACAACTTTGGCGAAAATTCGAAATGTGTAAACATTAGATTTTATTAATTTTCAAAAATTTCGGGCAAAAAACATAAGAGGACCACTAGGAAAATTTTTTCACTTTTCCAATCGGGAGGATATAATTACCTCCTGCCCAAGTCACTATCATATTCATTTTTCCCCTTTTTACACAAAAATAAGGGGCAACAGAGATAAAAAAAAAGGGGGCAAAAGGTCACCCTGAGGGAAATCCTTATGTAAAAGTGCACCCCTCGAACATGGATTTTCGCTAAAGTGCCTGCATGCGACACAATTTTCAAAAACCACCACAAACAAGGTTCTTTGTTAAAATATGTTTATTTTTACCGATACGTTTTGTTGTTGTTTTCTTCGCATTCTTTTGTGATGCTTTCTCTGGAAGTTTGACCATAGTTTTTTATATATACTAAATTTTACAAATTTATTCAAAATTTCATGTCTCGAAAAAGAAATAAAAAGGTAAACATCATCAAAAAAGAAAACCATTTTTGCACCGGAAAAAGACTCGCCCACAACTCATAGATTATATTTTATACGAGTGCAGAGAAAACACATTCAATGCATACACACTAGAGTTCGCCGAACCGATGATTTTTCAGAACCGATGAATCAAGGACAAATAATATTTCTTTAACACTGGGGACCGGTTCTCCCCCTCCCCCCCCCGGTTCGACCTCCAAATTTGGTTAAATTTTACGAAAAACATGGAAAATCGATATTTGGGTTTAAAAAATATGGACCGAATCGGTCCGAACCGATAAAAACCACCGGACCGGTTCGGTCCATATTTTTTAAACCCAAATATCGGTCCATGTTTTTCGTAAAATTCAGCCAAATTTGGGGGCCGAACCGGGGAGAGAACCGGTCCCCAGGATTAAAGAAATCTTATTTTTCCTTGATTGAAAAATCATCGGTTCGGCGAACTCTAGTACACACATGTGTAAATTGGAAAAAGATGCTATGGAAAAAAGACAAACTTTCGAACTTTTGTTCAAAAAAATTTAAAGACGGGAAATTGTAAAAATTTGTGAGTGAAGTAATAGAGTTTTGATGCTAGGCAACCGGACAAAAAAAGAAAAGGAATTTATAGGCGAAAATGATGTTTGTTGTTTATAAATCGTACAAGTTATTAATATTTGAATAGAAAATTTCAAAGGGCAGAAAAGTAGCGAGCATAGTCAGTGACTATACTAGGAACTAGTTTTGACCTTCACTAAAAAAATTTCAAAGGAAAGTTTAACATTTTTACCACAATTGGCGATTTTTTTGGCAAAAAGATTTTTCAAAAAGGTTATTTTTTACTACAGCCGCCACCATACATGGAAAAATTCTACCAAAAAATACCCATTTTTAAAAATCAACTACAGTACCCTCCCGTTCTGCGAAACGGAGGAAGCCTAGATTAGACTTTTTAACTGGCGTCCGGGCCGCGGCTCAGCCCGATGTATCCTTTTGTCTTTCTTTTTCTGGCTGAGCCGGCCGTTTTTTTCAGCCTGTAATACCAAAAACTTTTTTGTAAAAAACATACATATTTTTCAATTTTTCTATAAAAATTGTCAACTACTTTGCCTAAAAATGCGAATTTTCAAAATTTAATTTCACCAAAATAACCCTATTTGGGGTTTTTTGTTTTACAAACCCACCCCGGTTGAGTCCGGCTCGCCCTGTATCGGACCGGACTCAAACCTGCCCGGGCCGCAGCCCAGGCCTTAAAAATTTGGGCCACAAAAAATTTGTCAAATCGGTCCTGTTACGGCCCGGATCGTGCACCGGCATTTAAAAAGCCTAGCTCCGATAATCCACTGGTCAGAGGATGATATCTATCCTCAGTGAGAAGTCCTCATTCCCCACTCCATTCAAAAGTTATAAATATAAAAATGAAAAATAAAACTTAAATTTCTAACAAAAACCTCTTCCTTATATACTCTTTCCGATTTCGCAACCACTTTTATCCCGCAAACATATTTCGCAATCTATTCAAATCACGCCTTTTTTCTCTTAGTAACGCACCCATTCCCAAGCAACGAGCCAGCGTGACGCACCCCTCTATTTTTGTGACGTTGCGAAATTGTCAAAACCGAAAGGGAAATCAACTCGTTGCAAAAGACCGAAGAGCAATGAAAAACTATGTGAATCACTGAGCAAATACATATGCATAGTTCTTTAGTGTGTGAGAGCCAGCAAAACCATCAAAATTCGTTTTTGAGAAATGAAGGCTATCCCCGTTTCGTAGGTTTAATCGTTTAAAATTAATCTATCTACTCGCATAAAAAAATCAAACTACAAATTTTTTGGACAAGTAATTATGAGCATTTCCCGTCAAGAGAAAAAAGTCATCGCATATGATGCAGGAGCGAGAGGCGCAAAATTCATTTTGAATGGGGAGGGTTATAATTAAAGTACCAGGGCCATGGAAATAGATTTTTTAAAGTAGCCTATCTTGTAGAGGCACAACTCTGTGTAACTTTGGTCAATAAAGTTATTTTATGTTGTTAAGGCTGCCCGCTA
Organism: Acrobeloides nanus; assembly: GCA_900406225.1. Lineage (NCBI taxonomy): Eukaryota > Metazoa > Nematoda > Chromadorea > Rhabditida > Cephalobidae > Acrobeloides > Acrobeloides nanus. The sequence goes on along the minus strand of OZJO01017579.1, from coordinate 14,779 downwards.
TCAGTCGTGCCGCGCATTTCACGTCACTAGCAGCGCCTCTAGCTATCGTGCCGTTGCACTACGGTACGATTCGCGGCATAACGGCGTTACGCTGCAAGTTGAATGGGTTTAAGTATTGACACGAAAATTCTGAATTTTACAAGTTTTTAAAAGACGCTTAATTATTGGGTGTATTTAAAAAATAAAGACGGCATTCTTTATATAGTCTTTTTTTTCGTCAAAGATTTTTTTCTTCTATAAAATTTTTCTGATTGAATCAGGAGTTAAAAAAAAGAATTGTTTATTGAAACGAAAAAAATTTAAATTCTTTGAGAGAAATTCAAAAATTCTGATATAGTTTGTAGTTCGTATTCAGAGATTAAAAAATTCTTTCAAAGAATTTGAATTTTTTCGTTTCAATAAACAATTCTTCTTTTAATTCCTGATTCAATCGGAAAAATTTTATAAAAGAAAAAAATCTTTGACGAAAAAAAAGCTCGACGAGACGACCAAAATGACACCAAATTTATCCAATTTGATTGTTTTGGGTTATTGAAACGAAAACCTTGATTCTTGTTTTCGTTTCAATAACCCAAAACAATTATCAAATTGGATAAATTTGGTGTCGCTTTGGTCGTCTCGTTGAGATATAAAGAATGCCGTCTTTGTTTTTTAAATACACCTAATAATTAAGCGTATTTAAAAAAATGTAAAATTCAGGATTTTCGTGTCACTGTCGTGTCAATACACAACAAAATTCAAAATTTTTGGCGGAAAATTTCATTTTCTAAGCTTTCATAAAATGAACATTGCAGCAATTTTTTATAACTCTATAAGACGAATAAAATGACACCAAAATTATCCAATTTGAACATTGTTTTGGGTTATTGAAACGAAGACATGAATCAGAATTTTCGTTTCAATAACCCAAACCCATTTTTAAAGCGTAACATAGGTATCTTAAGGCGAGAGAGAGGGAGGGAGAGAGGAACGAAAATCTCTCGTAGAGTAAAAGATCTTCAACATAGCGTCAATCTCTTCCTTTAAAAGACAATGATTAGCGAGATAACGGAGGCTTTGTGTACATATGTTGGGCCGGAGCCTGGCTAGTACTTGGCACTAGAGCATCCACTTGCCTTTGATTGTTATCACCCTGAGCCGCCAATATTGCGCGAATGAAAATTTCTCTTTAAAAAAGTTCGCGAAAAATATATGTTGAATCGGTATTCATGCTTGATAATCTATTTTTTAAGTAAATGCATACTTTAAGAAGCACGATACAAAATACCAATATTTAATTCTTTATTTAAAAAATAAATATATACAGAGTGGGGACCAAGGAGTAAAAAAATCGAATTTTCACAAAGTTCTCCGAATCAGCTGATTTTTTTGCACTGGGGGAGGGGATCAATCGAGTGCGCGCATTTCCGAGGCATAAAAACTTCCATGATCCTGATTTCGGAGTATATGAAGAATATGCCCAGAATCACTGAATAAGCGTTTTCATACTTCGGCAATGTGCACAATCGATTCCCCATGTCGAACCCCCCCCCCCAATGCAAAAAATCAGCCGATTCGGAAAACTTTGTGAAAATTCGATTTGTTTACCCCTTCGTCCCCCAAGCAAAAAAATCGAATTTTTCGATTTTATTGACATAAATCGACTTCTCCCAGTCTCAAAATGAAAATAAAAAAATTAGAAAAAATGGTTGATTAGAAAGAAGTTATAAGCAAATTTGAGACAATTTGGCCGACCCTGTATAACAAAACAATTGAATAAGGCCTAATTACCGTTTTATAAGTTGAGAAAAATTGCTCTGACCATATAGTGCAGTGCCAAGCTTTATACTTTTTAGTTAATGCCTCGAGGTCAACCCACCACGGTGCACCAAAATACCGAAAATGTGCAGGCAAGAGTTAAAATTTAAAAAAATATCGACAATCGCCTAGAGCTTCAAAATGATATCACGAGGGTTTTGGAAGTTTGACCCATAGTCGAATGGCTAACGTGCTCGGTTTTTACTTATATGGTACAGGTTCGGTCCCGCTCATTTCGTTGTCAAATTCATGGAAATTTTTTCATATCCATATTTTTATGCGGGGAACACGATGGCGCTATTATTTTTCCATGAAAACTTTTGAAAAAACGGAAAAATCGAAAATTTAGTTTTTTGTGACGAAAATAAAACTATTGAGCGCGGTATAAAGTGAAGATCGAGCACATTAGTCACTCGGCCATGAGTCAAACCTACAAAACCCATGATATGGTACTCGTTTTGAAGCTCTCGGCGAGCTGAGTCGATTGGTGATATTTTTTAAATTTTGACATTTTCCTGCACCTTTTCGGCATTTTGATGCGCTGTACAGTCAAAAAGAAATTACCATCAACTTTTTAATGTACAGTATAAAATTACCACTTTACTACATGGACAGAATTTTTTTCCAACTTCCAATGAAATATATTTTTATCCACCCCATATCATAATGATAGCAATAACAGTAAATCCCAAAAATGTTGCAACTAATTTGAAAATTGGATATTTTCCATTTTCTCTTTCAGGAGCTAGCATCTAAAATTTATTTTTTAAATGAAAAAGTCAAATTTTATAGTCTTTGACTTTTCGCCTCAATAAATCGATTTTATTGAAATTCAGGCAAAATTGTATGCTTTAAAAAATGATTTGATCAAAACGAAAATTTGAATATTAAGAATAAAAAATAGTGATTTTTTAATCAAACACAAAAATATACCTCAAAAAATGCAATATACAAAAAAGTTCCCATAGACATACTCAATAAAATTGTCATCATTTTATTTCTAACTATTTCATTCGTAGACAGGTTCTAAAAATTGAAAAATTTTGAAATTTTTGAAAAATTTTGAAACCCTCTTACAGTGATAACCATGCCAAGGATAGCAAAAATTGGTGAAGTTATAGCATAGGGGATGATCAATATAAAAGAGAAATATGGTCTATCCTTATGAGCTCGGATAATGCGTAGACCAGTGCTGAATGCTTCCATGGATTTGTGTACTCCTAGTCCGAAGAATAAGGTGACTAGTGAGAAGTCTGAGTTCTAAAAAAAGATTAATTTGGGGTTAAATTTTTTAAAATTAAATGGGGGTCAGGATGGTTGCAAAAAATTTTTTCAACAAAATTTTTCTCCAAACAGAGGGTGTCTACTAGAGAAAAATAGTTTTGGTATTGGTTTCCGTGCTCAAAAAAGTAAAAAATCGCTAAGGGAATTGGATGAGCCTCCCAACAAACCCTAACCCCCTCCAACTCTAAAATTACCCCCTCAAAATTATTCCTTTATTACTCTACATACCTGTACACCCAAAGCAATTCCATCAAAAACAGAATGGAAAATTATAGCCAGTAAAAAATTCATAGTTTTTACTATATTTCTTCTTTCTTCAATCATTTTTGGAATGACGTTATTTTTAGCTTCGTTTATATTGATTTCAAGCTTGTTTGTAGCATCATTATTTTGGTCGGCAGGGATTTCTCCTAAAGCAAATTTTTTATAATTTTTCGTCAAGCCTATTTTAGGGGATGTGGATATGCCATTGGCCCTATATACCCCTTTCGGCTCCGAAATCTCAAAATCATACCATTCGCATTAACATCATCCGCTGCCCCGGCATTACTAACAATAGTATGATTCGAAGAAATTTTAGAAATAGTTTCAATCTTTTCTGTTGACAGTCTATGGTTAAGAATACTATTCGATCTTGTAAAAAGTTGTTCTGGATTATGAATATGTTCATGGCTATGCCCATGCCCATGCCCATTACCGTGTCCATGACCATATGTGTGGGTGAATATTTTACAGCTAAATTAATTAAATAAGAGGTCTTGTATGCAGAGCCCGAAACAAGACTAGACCAGGGACTGGATAGCGGATCTAGGTTCATTGGACCAGCCTAGGCCTGGATGACTCGGTCAGCAAGTTGGGACCTGACATCCGGTCCGAAGCTTGGGCCTAACGTGCCAGGCCCAGATGGGGGCAGTATAACTTTTCGTACAATTGTGGTTCGCACGAACTTTTCGTACAGTTATTTTTTGTACAAACACTTTTCGTACGGCACTTTTCGTATAATCACCTTTCGTAAATCACGTCTCGTACAGAACCTTTCGTACAGCATAATTTTAGTACAACACTTTTCCTACAATTATTTTTCATACGAAAAGTTCGTACTAGAAATATTTGTATGAAAAGTACCTGTACGAAAAGTTCGTACGAAAAATATTTGCACAGAACAATTGTACGAAAATTTATACCGCCCAGATGGGCCCGTGCGGGGCCTAGGACCGTATGGACGGAAACTTCGGGCTCTGCATGCAGGAAAATAAATTTTACCTTATTTCATCTACTGTATAGATCAAAAAGAAACTCAATAAGCAAATTAGTTGGACTAAAGGGTAGTTTATGACCCATATATTTTGAGCTTTGAGGGTGTTAAAAGCTTCTCTAAAAAAATTCATGTTGCCATTTTTATGACTTTTCAGAATCCGACATAGGTGGATGGAAGTGGTTTGCAATAATATCCTTACTTTTCTCCTTGGGGGAGGGGTAGGATGGACGAGTGAATGGGTAAGTTGGGGGATGAAGATATGTCCTTTGCCCTAGGCCTCCATACTATGATCTACATATCAATACTTAAATTGACTCATTTAAAATATCCAAGAAGCATAGGCTAATAAATATGCCACCCGAAAAACATGTTAGCATACAAAGAATAATAGTTGGCCATTCTTTAGGTTTGCCATTTTTTATCATCATTCTTTGTTGTTTTTTATCCAAAAATCGATATAACTAAAATATTCATTTATGGCAAAAAAGTGGATTTTTAAAGATTTTTGGGACCCGAACAATTTTTTCTAAAATGATCCATATGGGGGTAATTTTATGCAGGGGATCGATTGCGCGCATTCCCAAACTCTAAAAAATTCTACCCTTACCCTAATTCAGTGAAGGAGTAGGTATATTGAAACGAAAATGAATAAAATTCGCCTTTTCACCGCAAAACCGGCTGTCTAGGAGTTTTTCTAGGCGGAGAATCGATTGCGCGCAATACCGAACCCTGAAAATGCTTCCCAAACCCTAAAACAGAGGAAAAAATTGGGTTTTTTGCGAAAAATGACCATTTTCGCTTCAAAACCCAATTTTTCCCTGAATCAGGGCCAGGGAAGCATTTTCAGCTTTCGGCAATGCGCATAATCTATTCTTCGCCTAGAAAAACCCCTAGACACCCGGTTTTCTGGCGAAAATTCGAATTTGATTCAAACATTTCTCTAAGAAATGACCTAGACTAGGCTTAATATCGTAGGTCATTTCTCAGTCAGAGAAGCGTTTTTAGCTCTCCAAAGTGCATTTTTTGAATTCCTTGCATAAAATTACTCCTCTAGAGTCATTTCCAAAAAAATATTTTTTAAATAAAAAAGTGCGTCCTCTATTCCGAACTAGTACCAAAATGTTTCTTAGTCAACTTCCTCTTTAAATTTTTTTAGAGAATTGTGTTTGGAAACAAAAACATTATCCCCTCAAATTTGGAAATAGATCTTCAATGAAAATTTTAATAAAATTCCCCCCCTCAAATCCGTTTTAGTGGGTGCTAATTTTTATCATTGTACTTACAATTATTGGCATTGTCGCAAATGTAATAGTTAACGTGAACATAACACAAATTAAAATAATTTTAAGTCCTGTTGTCGATAATCCCATAATTGTAGATCAGAGAATTTTAAGTACAGTCGACTCTCCATATAGTGACATCTCGATATAATGATACCCCCTTTCAATTCGATATAGTGACCCCCCCCCCTAAATTTGCCAAAAATCGAGGTTAAATTGGATTTCTTCGAGCGACCACTTTTTGGATAGCTAATTGTATGAGGAATATTTTGTATAAAAAAATCATTGAAGAATCTTTTATTTTCGTCGAGTTACGGCCTTTTTTCGTCGAGTTATGGTCTCGATATAGCGACACCCCGCCCAATTCGATATAGTGACCCCTCCCTTGGTGTGTCACTATATGGAGAGTCGACTGTAGAACACTTTAAAATTTTTAAAAATGTAAGATTTGCTCTTGATTTTCCTTTCCTAAAAGATAGTCTAGCAAAAAATCTAAAAAGATATAATAAATGAGAACAAATTATCAGATTCGATCATTTTTGCAAATATCGAGGCATAAAATAACAAACATCTAGTACATTCAAAAGATTATAGGGTTCATTAAACTCAAAGTTTGAGTTATTGTTATGTTCATTTTATGTTACATAGATATCTTTATTGTCAAAAACACAACAATAAAAATAAAGCGGATATAACATAGTCAAATAATCGCTATAATAGCGAATACCTGAACTTCAAATCTCAATAATAAACCTCAATCGTTTCAAATTTGGTTCAACTTTGAAAAACTTTATTTTTGGGTCCTCTAGTACATTCTAAAGATTATCGATTTTTGGTGGATTTTTGAAAAAGGGTAATGGATGAAACATGACATCAACTTCAAGAGGCCATATCTTGGCGAAAATAAAAGATTTTTCAATATTTTTTTACAAAATATTCCTCATACAATTAGCTATTCAAAATGTGGTCGCTCGATGAAATCCGATTTAAACTCGATTTTTGACGAATTTTTTTATACAGGGTGGGCCAAAAAAAGTGGATTTTTGTGATTTTTTGGGATCCGAAAATGTATTGTTCTAAAAATGATCCCTCTATAGGTAATTTTATGCAGGGAATGGATTGCACACATTCCTGAACCTTGAAAATGGTTCCCTGATTCAGGGAAAAATTGGGTTTTTGAAGCGAAATTCGTCGTTTTTCGCAATTTCAAAAACCCAATTTCTTCCCTGAATCAGGTCCAGGAAAACATTTTCAGGATTTGGGAATGCGCGCATTGATTCCCCATATAAAATTACCCTAAAAACACTAAATTACCCTTAGAAAAATACATTTTGGGCCCCAAAAAATGAAAGTATAAAAGGCTTTGATTAACTGTATCATTTGGTTGTTCAATTTTTATATGAGTTTAAAAATTTTATTATTTAAAAAATGGTGATATAAATTTATATTTTTCAATATCTGGCCAAAAAAAATTTTTTAACATGACCTTGCTATTGATGCTAATTATTTATTCTCTTCTAAAATTTCTAATAAATTTGCTCGATCTTCATTAAATTCCATTCCTAAAATTGTCTCGTTCAAAATTTTCCTCAAAATAACATCATTGATAAATTCTTTATTCACTTTATTTTCGTGAAAAAATTTCCTCCCACTAATGCGTTGGATTTTTATAGGCTAAATTTAAAAAAGTCAATAAGAAATCAACTGATGAAAATTTTTTACATATTTCGATAAATGCCATTGTATAAATTTATGTTGCTGCAACATAGTAGGTTTTGCAGAAATATCTCCGAGTTCCAACGTACTGATTTTGAGTAGTCCTAAAAATGTTGATGGATTGAGAATCCGAAGTACCAGACCTATAAGGCCTTGGCTGCCGATCAGGGATCGAAATCACGGTCCCAGTTCGGCCCTATCTGCTAGGGAACTCTGGAATAGTGCCCTACCTGGCCCATGGGCTGCCCCAATAGTAGCCAAGCCGGTACGGGACCAGTCCCAGAGGCTCCGGGAATGTTGGGAAGACTGGGGTCGGCACAATTTCTACCCCTGTTGCCGATCTCTTCAAATATTGGCAAGTTTGGGGCCTTCAAAATACATTTAGTCCTCTTGAAGTTATAGATGGATGGGAGGTGGTCGAAAAATTCTTCAAACATCAAGGGTCTTAAGATATCAAATTTTACTATAAGAATACATCACTTCAGATGTAATAAGATGACTATTATCTTTAAAACTGATCATTTCATCTTTGATAATTTGCATTATTAGACGTGGCATTAATTCATTATGAAACCAGATTTTCTTCCACCAATATATGGCAACCTAAAATTACAAAAAACGTCAAAATTTGCATAAAAATTAAAAAATTACTATTTTTCATTTCTAGAATCGGGGAACCGAGCGCTTCGCGCCCGGAAGGGAGAAGAAGTTTGAACTCGGTTATGCTGCAAACTCGTAGGCGGTCATTTGCATACCTAGGGCGCGGCCCTAGGTAGCAAGGTTGACCAAGCTACAGCATTTCCGGCCAATTTATCTAATATATCTCTATGGTACTCCCGAATCGTCAATCTCTTGTTCCGGTGTTGGCGGTTGGCTATTATATGCGGATTTTCTTATTGAGCGGAAACTAACTATGTTAACAGTAAAACTTTAAAGTACTTTCAAAAGCTTGCTGAACTTATTCATTTTATCCTCTGAAAAATTTGAATTAAGTTCATTGATTACATTTTGAAGACAGTCTATTAGAATGTTCCAGACTTTTGAATAATATGGTAAGACTTCATGGATTTTTAATTGGTGAAGGTCCTAAAAACAGAATTTAAAATTTTTCATTTTTTTCTGATAAATATACACAAAGCATTATGGACATAAACTGCTCTAAAAATGCATAGCATCCACATAAAAATAGGTCTCGTTGAACATCTTCTGTCTTGATTAAACTTTCTGAGTCGGTGCCTAGTAGTTCTTGTTTGTTAGGTTGCTAAAATATATGGTTAAATGGGGGGGGGGAATGGGTTCAACTACATTTCCTTATCTTATCCTAATTTTCGCTTCAATACACCCACCCCTTCCATGAATCAGGATCAGGGATTCGTTTTCACACTTCGAGAATGCGTGCAAAGGGGAAGGTCATTTTTAGGAAAAAAGTTTTGGGTCCAAAATTCATGAAAATGGTACAATGGAACTTTTTTGCGCCACCCTGGATAAAAACAACTTACAAAATTTCTAGCCAAAGTTTCAATTTTATTGACCATTTTTAGATTAATTCGAGAGGAAAATTTTCTTAAAAAATAAATAAATAGATAGATAAATTCCTAAAAATTACTCGGTATAAGATTTGGCAGTTTTATCATCCCAAGACAGTAAGCTGTCACTTGAAAAGAGTTGGAAAAACGTCGTATAAATAGCACTAGACGCATCTTCAACTATCCTATTAATGGGTCTAATGTGTGGTAGCCATATTGGAAGCATGATAAGTTCCTCTAAACTCATGGCACAAATGTTTCTTACATAAAAGGGGGTGTTTAAAAATTATATAATTTGAAAATTTTTTCGAAAATGCATTTTGACCAAAAATCACATTTTCAGATCATAAAGGGGGTGCAGAATTGAAAAAATTGCTTGGGGGGGGGGCCAAAAATTGCAAAATTTTCGAAAATGCATTTTGACATTTTCGGATCAAAATTTTGAGGTAACTCTACTTGTAACATCCCTCCCCTATTCACCCATATTTGTCTGTGATAGTTTTAACCATTTGTTTCTAAAATTTTACCATCACTTAACCATGTCGTTTTTGGATCACATTCATATAGATCGCATAAAATTTCATGAAGTGACATTCTTCTTCCATGTCTCTTGAACCTTTTCGTCAAATCTTTACATTCCAAAAAAAGCCTCTTTATTCTATCCATTGGTGGATTGAAGGCTGTAGGCACCGGAAAAGAATATCCGTAGCCACCTGGTGGAAATATTACATAGCAAAGTGGAGTCATTATTACATCTGTTTTCTTAGTGAGTTCTTTAGTCAGTTTTAAAATTTCATCGTCAGATTTAGTGGAGATATCTACAACAAGTAAGAATAAGGATAAAAAATTTTTTACACCTATTATGGTAGTGAAATCTTTTACTGGCCGGGGATTGATTTTGCACTCTTCAGCAAATTTGTCTAAATTCTAAATTTTTGAATAAATAAAAAGGGTTATCTTTTTACTTGTTGCATGTCCTTTTCAGATCGAACTAATTCAAGTTTCGACCCATTCTAAAATAAAAATTGAAAAATACAGGGTGCCCCAAAAAAAGGATATTTTTGTGATTTTTTACAGGAATTTGGACCCAATTTTTTTCTAAAAATGACCTTTATAAGGGTAATTTTATGCGAGAAATCGATTGCGCGCATTCCTGACCCCAGAAATGCTTCCCTGATTCAGGGAAATGGAGGACGTATCGAAGTGAAAAGGATCACAAAGTCGATTTTTACCGGAAAACCGACTGTCTAGGGTTTGTCCTATACGAGAAATCAATTGCTCGCATTCCCGAAGAGTGAAAATGCTTCCTTGACCCTTCTTCAGAGATAAAATCTGAAAAAATATTTGAAAAAAATATTCACGCTTCATCCCTGAATCAGGGTCAGAAAACGTTTTCACGCTTCGGTAATGTGCGCAATCGATTCCTTATATAGAAAAACCCTAAACAGTCGGTTTTCCGGTTTAAAATTGAATTTTTGATCAATTTCGCTTCAAACATCCATCCATTTTGTTGAATCAGGGTCTGGGAAACTTTTTTCAAAACATAAAAATTATCGAACAATTTTTTTCGCTTCGACGCGAGATAAAGTATACCACGCCTAATTCTTGAAACTTGTCAAAACTTTTTTTAATAGTCTCCATAGATAGAACTTCATCTCCAAAAATACTATAAAATGTTTGGTAAGCTTCTTCGGCTGTATGACAAATGCGAAACTCATAAAACAGCGCCCATCGAAAATATAATGGCAACTCTGTTAACATAATAAAAATCTATTTCTTTTACTTAAATTTTTTATAATTACTACAGAGCAAAAATAATAATTAGCTGTTTATTAAAAAATATTAATGTTTGGTGATATATGGGACTGTTATCAGTCAGTTTGTTGGTGCCAATTTTTTTCTTGCCCTTTAAAAAAAATTTATTTGTTTACAAGAATTATAGATTTTTTTAAATGGAGACAGAAAAAAATGGAGCCACTTTTTAATCTTCTTTTTTCGGAGATGAAGAATGCTCATTTTTCCATCAAAAAATTATAGTTTTCAAAAATTTAATTTTTTCAATTACAGGGCTTTCTCAACATCTCAACATTTTGCGATCAGGTGGATGGTTTTTTCGTTCGTAAACTTCATAATACAGGGTGCGATAAAAGTTCTGTAGTGCAAATAATTGACGAAAAAACGGTAAAATCAAAATAATCATAAACCAAAACTAGATTTATTTTAAAGAACAATTAACAAAGAACATTTTTATTTTAACAAGTTTTCAAACAGACTTCCTTTTGCCTCAATACAGGCTTTGAGAAGTTTTGGAAATGGCAAGCATCGGTTGTATTCACCGATTAGAAACTTTGGACAGTCCAGCGGAAGATTAACAGTCAGAATAACCGAGTTATCGCTAGAAACAGGATGGGTAGGTCACAATTGAGTTACTTTATCCATTTTAAGGACGTCTGGTAGCAGCTAGAAAGCAATTTCCCAAGGGAATCATGGTATGGGCCGGAACCACTGTTACGGGCAAGACTCCTTTGGTTTTTGTCGAGAGGGGAGTGAAAATCAACGCTGCCTATTACCAAAAACACATAATTCGTGAAGTACTAGATCCCTGGGCTCGAAATCACTTTGGAAATCGACCATGGACGCTGCAACAAGACTGGGCTCTTTCACATTCGGCTAAATCAACGATCCAACTTTGCAAAAGGCTGTTTCCTGATGTATGGGATAAGGAGATTTGGCCCTCAAAATCATGTGATTTGAACCCTATGGACTATAGTGTAAGGTCTATTTTGGAGAAGAAGGTCTCTACTAAAAATTATGTAACAGTCGGGGCCCTGAAACGTGCATTGATGAAGTCTTGGGATGAGATTACGCCAGAACAATGCTCCTGCATCATAGACAACTTTCCAAAATTCTCAAAGCCTGTATTGAGGCAAAAGGAAGTCTGTTTGAAAACTTGTTAAAATAAAAATGTTCTTTGTTAATTGTTCTTTAAAATAAATCTAGTTTTGATTCATGATTATTTTGATTTTACCGTTTTTTCGTCAATTATTTGCACGACAGAACTTTTATCGCACCCTGTACATTATGTATTTACAACCTACGTTAGTGGTTTTGAATAGTTTTATTGCCAAGTTCGGAACCTTTGGTTGTTAGTATAAAGTAAAAAGATTTTTATACATACAGATATAATCATTGATTATATCTTTTTATACAGATATAATCAAACAACAAAATAAGAGATCAACGTAGAGTCATAAACTGAGACATAGATCGTGAAGAAAATTCCGTTGGAAAATTTCGAGACATGTTCAAACTTGAAGATAATGCTCTTTTATTGGCATCAAGATGGGATCTAGCTGGCCCAACGATTTTAATCGATCTAAAAATGATAATATGCAAACTATAATAACAAAAATTGCATACCTGACATGAGTATCCCGTCCACTTTGGTGATTCTGAACAATTTGAACCTGAATCACAAAAGCTCTAGTCGGTCGTTTTCCACCAATTCTTAGATCAATAACCTAAAAAGTGTATGGAGCTCAGTTGATTTTTTCTGGCTACCTGCCATCCAGAAGGCTCATTAAACACCACTGGCATGCCTTCATCCAAGTCCAATAAAGAAGAGCCTTTGTGTATCACAATCCTGAAAAATGCAAAATCAATTTTTCAAAAACCTGCGTAAAAGTTTACTTGCTAGGCGTATACGATTCATCGGTTTTATAATCCAAATACATTAACAAGAAACTAAGGTCGGTTTTTCGTTGAAATTCAATGGTGATCGTATGCGGTTGTGGTCCATCACTTTGCCAATACAAATCTGTTCGCTCATCCAATAGTTGATTTATGCCAAAACCCTCTAAAAGGGCAAGTTCAAAAAAGGGTAATAGGAAAGAATGCACCGCACCAAATGAATCTGCACTAGGATTTTCCGCACATATTTAAGATATCGAAGAATCATTCGAAAGTTGAAATTTTGTTGTCATTTTATTCGTCTCAGGGCCGCCACTAATACGTTCGAACGGCTCCCGAATGGACTTTAGTTCACTAATAACTTCACTAACTGCGTTCGGAAACATCACTAATAGGCGTTCGGGCACTCGTCCGAACATTTCCGAACGCCTATTAGTGATGTGTCCGAACGGAATTAGTGATGTTATTAGTGAAGTCAAAAATTTCTGAACGAATTAGTGGCGGCCCTCAGAGTGACGAAAAATTCTGTAAATGATAATCAATTTTCTATGTAAATTTTAAAATCGTTGTAAAACCCGATTCAAAATGTGCGGAAATTCAGGCAAAACACTGCGGTGCATTCTTTCCTATTACTCAAAAAAGGCAAGAGTATCAAAATTAGAGATCGGCAAAGTGGACCAAACAAAATTTTGCCCCAAAATTTTGGTCGAAATTTTGGGTTTTGACCAAAATTTGCCTATATTTTTTCTTCAGTTACCTAGTGTGAAAATCGCCCTACTTTCACATTCTCAAAAAGACTATATAGGGCATTTCCGGACAAGATTCTGAATTCGGATTCTGAATCAGGATTCTGAATTCGGATTCTAGATTCGGATTCTGAATTAGGATTCTGACTCTAAATCCGGATTCTGAATTCTAGATTCCAGATTCGGGTTCTGAATCTGGGTTCAGAATCCGAATCCAGATTCAGAATCCGAATTTAGAATCTGAATCCGGATTCAGAATCCGAATCCAGAATTCGAATTCAAAATCGAGAATCCGAAAAAATCCTAAATTTAAATCCGAAAAAATCCTAAATCTTCACATTTAAAATATATCATAGCTTTTTTAAATTGCTACATAGTCATGCGTCTGCGTGGTTAAGTGGGTCCGCCCACACCCATGTATTTTACGCAGCAGGGCTAGGGGTTCGATCCCCAGACGCTAAAGGTTATCACCGTGTGACTAAGGGCAAGGTTCACTACTTCACGGCTCAGGGTCCGTAGTCGTTCCTCCCTCTTTGCTCTTAGTCACCAGCGGATAATTTCGGAACTTGGGTATCCATCTGTGGTGGTTCGTGGAAGGATGGGCTCAGGTTTTTGTCATTTTTGAGCATTTTCAGGTTAAAAATCGGGGGATTTGTGAAATTTTCTTTTTGGCTCCAAAAGCAAAATGAGCCTCCAAAAAGCAAATCTCACAAATTCCCCCGATTTTTAACCTGAAAATGCTCAAAAATGACAAAAACCTGAGCCCATCCTTCCACCAACCACACAGATGGATACCAAATTTCCGAAATTACCCGCTGGTGACTAAGAGCAAAGAGGGAGGAACCCTACGGACCCTGAGCCGTGAAGTAGTGAATCTTGCCCTTAGTCACATGGTGATAAGTTATCTGAAATTTGAGAATGTGACAGGTAACCGTTTTTCCGATATGTCGGCACAATTTTTGCCGTTTTTCTATGGGTTGAAACATACGTGCACTGTTAAAAAAAATTTTATTCGATAATTAACCAGAAAAATTTTTTGAAAAAAAAATTGACCAACCCAAATTTTGCCAATTTGACCAAACAAAATTTTGGTCTAAATTTTGGGCAAATTTTGGTTTTGTCCGATCTCTAATCAAAATTTTAAATTTTTAACCAATTTTGAATACATCACTAAACGCTACGCACCAACTTTACACGAAGACAGTGCCCAAACTGCCTCATCCGTTATATCATTAACATCTTCCGCATCATCGGGAAGGCATTCTCTCCAATGTTTTGCAGCTTTAATCGGTAGTGGTTCGCTTGTATCCATAAATAATCTCAAAAATATAATAGTTCATTTTTCAAGCACAAATATCTCTTCAAGCATTTAACTTTATTTCATAAAAAATCAACAATAAAATTGAAAAAAGTTTATTCAGTAATCATAAATGCACAGAAGGGGATACAATTTTTTATTTAATTCGATTGTTTAACGTAGAT